>JAQQSU010011804.1:0-12077 GCA_028627135.1 Pseudochirops cupreus
CCTCGTAGCCGAGCTGACTTTAGTGGGAAGTATCTTTGTGTGCGTTTTGGAGTTCCAGGATTGGTTTAGAGTCCTATTTTATGGGTATTTTGGGGTGGCTATGTGAGAGCTGCGATGTGTTGCTGCTGCCACGCTGCCATCTTGGCTCCGCCCCCAGTCACTTTCTTTATATAATTCTAAATTAGCTTGCAGAAAAGTTGAACCAGTGTATAGCTCCTGCATCAGTGTGTTTCGGCATTATATTTTTAAGGAAAATGACAAGTTGTATGATCTTGTAAAAATGATGATGATAATGACTTTGTCTAGGAAGGATATTCTTTGAGGAGCATTAAGAAGCTAAGGACAAAGAAGATTTATGAGGGACATGATTGCCGTCACGTATTTGAAGGGCAGTCATATGAAGATGGAGTGAATTCATATTATTTATTCATGGCAGGACTAGGAACAACAGATGAAGTTTAAAGAGATACTGATCTCAGTCTAGGTCTGACTTTTGTAAACAAAGAGTTATCTAAAAATGAATAAGTTCCCTTGTAATGTACTGAAAATATTCAAGCAGCAACTACTCTCTCATAATAGGCATTGATTTATACTTCTGTCCTGTTTTTCAGGGAGTACATTATTTGAGCGAAGTTTACCACTTTAACTTCTTAACCATTTATTTTCATAATTCATCAGAAATTTTCCATTATTTTAGCTCTTGATTCATTGCTTCTAAGTATTCATGGTATTTTAGAAAAATAAGTTTTCCTATGAGTGTCTGCTTTATATAGTTTTTCATTGATTTTCTTGGTCATTGTTTAATTTGGTATAATGTTCAGGCTTTTCCTGGATTAAGTTATTGTAAGCTGTGTTGTTTGCCTCCCATTCAGGCAACTATCTTGGGTAGAAATACCTTTGTCTATGTTTCTTAATATGGTGTTTCTGTGTATCATTGTTTGTCTTAGTATGTATACTCAAAAGAAGACTCAGATTTGTTGGTTTGTCAAGCAAATTTAGTTGTCCACTTATAAAGTTTACAAGTTACTATCCAACTTTCCCACGAACGTTACTTTAAAACAATATTAAAAATGATTAATGTCATTCTCCTTTTATGTTCTTGAATTGTTCAGGCTAAATTGCTTCTCTAGGCTATAGAGCTATCTTTTTTCTGCTATAATCACAATGGCTTTAGAAAATGAAATCCTTTGAATATCTCAGGAAGATGGTACATAATTCCAAGGTATTGTAACTGAGATAAACTATGTACTCCACAGATTTTAAATATTCTCTTTATTCTCATTACAAAGAGCACATTTTCTCCCAGTATTCAATATAATATGATATAATGGAATATTAGGAGGTTGACTTAATTTTTTTCTTTTATTTTTATTCTGACCCTAAGAAACACTAAGATGAGCAACTCTCTATACTCAATAGAACAGAAAAAAAATAATTTTACAGGAAAATGTGAATCTCTTTTCTATAATGTACTTTTCTTTGAAACTATATAACTTCAGTATGTAACTTTCTCACGTTTCTTTCTGGTCTGTAGTTCTGGATTTCTTTTCTCCTTTGTGTATTTAAAAAGTTATTTTTTGATCATCTTTCCATCCCCCCCTTTTTTCTCCAAGAATATTTTCTTACTTGCTGTTCCTTGCATACTATGTATACATCATTTTGCAACTCTCTACCTTTATATCATATGTCTTCCATGCATAGAGTGCTTTCCCCACTCACTTCCCCTTCTTGAATGTCCTGACTTCCTTTAAGACTCAACTCCTACCTTTTGTAGGAGGCCTTTTTTTTTCCCTTTTGAGCAATCAATCCATCAATCAGTCAACAACCAATAAACACCATTTAAGTGCTTGCTATATGCCAGGCACTGTGCTAAGTGCTGGGGCTCCACATCCAAAAAAGAAAGACATCCCTGTACTAGAGTTATAGTCTAATACAGGAAAACACAGAATATCAAGCTGAAATGGAGGGAAGGTAGCATAGGAGAAAGGCATGTTTTGAGCTGAGTTGCCTTGCTAAAGGGAGGTTTTGTAGTTTATAACTCCACACTTTGATCTGAGGGATGGAGGGTGATGATGAGGTATAATACCAGGAGTGATGTGATCTTTCAGAATGATGAAGTGTTCCCAATAATATTCTTCCTGGGGGCATCGTGGCAAAGTCAGAAAAATCTCAAAGCAATGGAGCCAGGTGAGATTATCATGAGATTACTTTACCTTGTTAATTTATATATCTTGCATGTGCACAATTATTCACATAGTCTATCAACCACTTGAGATCTTGGGGTGTGTTTTTGCCTTTCTTTGTATCCCTGGCTCTTAGCACAGTGCCTAAGGGACAACAGTGCCAGGCAACACAGTAGGTGCTCAGTAAATGCTTATTGACTCATCACATTTTTCAAGATTCCTGTCATATCACACTTTACTTCTTTATTACTTTATTTGTTATTTTAATCATCTTTAACACTCATTGTAGAACATAAAATATGTTGACTTTCTGAAATTATCCACCAATGAGTCATAAGGAAATAATTAAGTATCCTGATAAGACCCCATGGGAGTTAAGAGGATGATAGAATTATCTTTTATATATACTCTTCACCCTTTTCTATCATTTCACAAAATGGAAATATGAAAACTACTTAACGAATATTGTTTGATGTGTATTTTTACAAAAATAGGCACATTTGTACTCCGGTTCATTGCCATTCATTTTGACTTTAGGACTTAATTCTGAACATTACTGAACAGTAATGATTCCCAACATTGCAATAGCAAATTACTTATACAGAATGACACGTCTTAGAACCATCCTAATAGCTGAAGTTCATATTCATCAAGAAAGAAAATGTTTGAAATCACTTGTTTTATGTGGCCCCAAAACTAAGTATGTCATGTCATTGTAGTATCTGTCTCACCTCTTCGGGTTTAAATAGCTACCATCCTTTTTTAGAAATCTAGTTTGTTTGAAGGACATGATTTTAAAAAGAAATTATATATTTTCCATTTTAATTTTTTGATTGCAGCATGTTAATCCTGAAACAAAACAGAATCACAGTTCATCATTGACGTATAAAACATTTGTTCCTTTCTTCTTTTTCCCTTTGTCATAATTGACATAAATGAAAACTTAGATCTTTTTTCATATTCATTCATTCTGTCTTTGGGAATAGTACCACATGATACATTTTACAAAAAAGGGTAAAGGCCAGCTACTTAAAAAAAAAATTTAGTTTGCTGAAACAGTGTCAGGGTTCTCTCTTACAGAGGCAACCGGTTTCACACCCAAACTCAATGATGCTAGCGTACCTTTTAGGACAGAAGAGTCACAGCTCTGAGGTCCAAACAGAAACGTTTATTAAGGTCTCTCCATGGGGAAGCCTTAAAGCTGTATACTAAGGCAGGCTTCCAAGATACCTCCCCAGCCCTAGGTCTTAAATAGACCCCAGATCCACCTACCACACGTGATAGAGCCCAGCTGAATAGAATTGTGAGAGGGGGAGTACAATTACAAGGGTATGAAGGCCCCAGGGTGTGGAGACGCCAATCAGGAACAGCAGGTAACCCCACGCAAGAGAGTCCTGAGCCATGCTGCATCCCCTGGTCGGGGACAGTGCCATATGCCCTGACCTCCACGTGACCCAACTAATTCCTGGGCCTCAAACCCTTCCCTGTGGCATGACACTTCCGGTCGCCATGTGAACCTCACAAAACAGCTTTGTAAATTCTCCTAACGTACCTAAAAGGGAGATTTGCTAATAAATGTTCAAAAATACTATAAATTTCTCTGTTAGTAGGATTATATTTCCTAAGGCCTTTAAGCTACTGAGCTTTGTCTTATACTTCCTCCTCCCTGTTTTCTTAACGCTTATGATGAATTGATAGTGTTATGGTATAAAATCATCCTGCACTCAAAAGACTTTTTTAGGTCTTGATGGTCGTAGAAATCTGTTTGCTTTTTCCATTTGCTTTCTGGATGTGCGTCACTGGTCTTTGCTCAGTTGTTTAGTGCTTATTCTCTGCTGGCATAGGCAAGAAAATGTTTCATGGAGCAGAGAGTCTGAGAAGAATTTTTGGAGTTAGACCATTTATTTACTTTTTATTTTGCTCTGAAAATGCTTGAGCTAAGATTATTCTGGACTGTCCATTTCAAGCTTTATCTTCCATGTATATTCTTGTAGGATTATATAGTTTTAGAGTTGAGAGAGGCCATTTAGAGGTCATCTAATACCACCCTTTAATTTTACAGATGAAGACACAGATTTATGGAATACTTTTTGCCCTTGACATTTTCAAATGTTTGCTTTTAAGAATAGTTTATTACTTCAACATCAAATATTTGTTTAATACTTCCTGTGTGTAGATTTGTGTGATAGGAACTTAGGTTTGAGAGAAGGGTATCCAGATAAAACCTGTACCCTACTCTAACGGAACCTATAGTATTAGAAGGGGAATAAGAACCAAACAAGATAGCTAATTGTATACAGTATTTTGCCAGTCAGTACACCACACAAAATGTGAGTAGAAATACAGTTAATCACTATTAAGGATTAAGGATGCCTCTGTAGAAGGGTGATGTTTGAGAATAGCATTAATAGCTGTATGAGAATTAATCAGGTGGGCATATATAACTTCCAGAATTGGGATCCTGTACTGGGTTCCAGGACAGATAATAGTCATGTGCAGTTTTAGTGAATGAAAAGGAGTTATATGAGATAATGCTGGCATGTTTTAGAGGTAGATAAATTCTGATATCCCTTCTATTCTGAGATTCTATGATTCTGATTTTTTTTTAAAGAAAGGTATTTGACAGCAGATTGTGGAGAATCTTTGCAATGGAAGGACTTGGAATTTTACTCTTTGGACAGTAGTAGAGTATTGGATATTTTTGAGCAGATGGTCCATGACCAGATTGCTACATAAGCAAGATCACTGTCTTACAGTTATGTAAAAAGGGAATTAGGGAGGGAGGAAATGAGATGTGGAAGATTTTGTTAGAAGACTATTGTAGTAGTCTAGGCAGATAAAAAGAAGTGCACTTTCTTGAACAACAGAAGTTGTGTGTATGGTTTGTCTTTTATTCTTGAAGAGGACCATGGCGTCAGGAAAATGATGCCATGACTCGCAAGTGAATTGGATTTAAGTGCGGGGAGGAATCTGCAAAGTTGCCAGCCTCACTTTCTCCTCCAGAACCATCTGGGTTCAGTGGCCAGGTATGGATCAGCACAAGTGAAGATGGTCCAGCAATGACAGAAGTAAATGCAGAGGGAAGCTGATATAAGATTTCTCATTTTTAACTATACAACAGTTGTGGTGAGATTTGCCACTTCATGCCTGTATAAGATGCTCCCGTTCTTCCGGTTTTGACCTGATTTTGGTATTTCTATTTCTTTTTTTGATGGATTTTTATTTTTATTTCACTAAATATTTCCCAATTTCATGTAAAAATTTTTTCACACTCATTTCAAAAATTTTTAAGTTCTAAATTGCCTTCCTCCCTTCCACCCATTGAGAAGGCAAGCATTATGGTATTGATTATCCATGTGAAGTCATGCAAACATATTTCCATGTTAGCCATGTTACTGAAAAAAGGACAAAAAAATAAAGTTAAAAAAGTATACTTCAGTCTGTCCTTAGATGGACAGCATTTTTCATCAAAGGTTCTTTGGAATTGTGGCAGATCATTATCTTGATCAGAGTAGCCAAGTCTCCACAGTTTATTATTGCAGTATTGCTGTTACTATGTACAGTGTTTTCCTGGTTCTACTTATTTCACTTTGCATCAATTCCTATAAGTCTTCCTAGATTTTTCTAAAACCACAGTTGCCATTTCTTATAGCATGGTAATATTCCTTCAAAATTATAGACTACAATTTGTTCAGCCATTCCATAATTGGTGAATATCTCCTCAATTTCCAGTTCTTTGCCATGACAACAAGAGCTGCTATGACTCTCTCTTTGTGATTACAGTTATACATACATTCTTGACATTTTATTTTTAAGTGAAAAATTAACATTTTAAAGTTCTCTTTAAATAGAAATAAATTTTGGAAAATGCATTGATGTTTGTTGTAATGGAATGAAACTTAAAGCCAAAATAGTAATCACCCTATCAGAATGTCATTATCAACGCAGTTTTTTAAGTAATTCTGTTAGTCCTATAAAAGATTTCAGAAGTTTCAATTTTTTTTCTCTTTTCCTGTCAATGATTATAGGTATCACTTTATTTATAGTCCCCAAAAATGAAGGTCAGAGGGAAATAAATAAAACTGAAATGCATAGGTAATATACAACCTTAAGTATGGTGTGGCTGAGTCTTTGTCCCTGGTACTGATATGAAGAGTCTGTGCCTCCCTGGAGATCAGTCTTCAAACCTCAATCATTTTCTCCCACCCTGCCCTGGGATATGTGTTTATCAAAAGCTGGGGGACCATGAGAGAAAGGACAGAATTGTTTCCTTGGAACCACCCTCAGCTGTTTGTTCCAGGTGAAAAAAATGGAATCTGAGTATTGTGAAATCCTTCCAACTACAAAATACAGTCTTTTAAAAAGGATTCCTGCTTGCTGAGAGCAGCTGACAATTTGTTCTTTAATATTGTCTTTAAAAGTCGCTGAGGGGGAGCAGCAACGCGGGTGGACAGGTATCATGGCAGCTGCAGTGGGGAACGCGTGCCGGGTGCTGGTGTACAGAGGCAGGGGCACGCTGGGCACCAAATGCATGCAGGCCTTCCAAGGCAAAACCTGGTAGGTCGCAAGTATTTATGTGGTAGAAAATGAAGAAGTCAATGCCAGTGTGGTTGTTAAAATGACCGACTCCTTCACCGAGCAAGCTGACCAGGTGACTGCTGATGTCAAGAAGCTTTTGAGTGATAAGAAGGTGGATGCAATTCTTTGTGTGGCTGGAGGATGGGCAGGGTGGCAGTGCCAAAGCTGAATCGCTGTATAAAAACTGTGACTTGATATGGAAACAGAGCATGTAGACTTCAACCATCTCTAGTCACCTAGCAACCAAACAGCTGAAGGAGGGGGGCCTTCTTTGGATGGAACGCCAGGAATGATTGGCTATGGCATGGCCAAAGGAGCGGTCCATCATCTGTGTCAGAACCTGGCTGGGGAAAACAGTGGCATGCCACCGGGTTCCACCACCATCACTGTGCTTCTTGTTACCCTGGATATGAACAGGAAATCCATGCCTGATGCAGACTTTGGCTCCTGGACCCCATTAGAATTCCTTGTTGAAACCTTTCACAACTAGATCACAGGAACAAACAGGCCAAGCTCCGGAAGCCTAATCCAGGTGGTCACCACAGGAGGGAAGACTAAGCTGATACCGGCTTACTTTTAATAAGCCATCTAAGATCGCAGCACCAGAAGAAAGAGCTAACAGAGAATCCGAATGCTCAGCATAGTTTTCCAGCAAATCTGTAATCCCCTTTAACAGTGTAGGTAGAGATCAGTATTTCTCATTCATTTAATGTGTTTCTGTCTCCTTTTCAAAAGTATCTAATGTTCATTTGAAAGAAATAAAGGAGGATTATGAGGATGAAGGACCCCCCCCCCCAAAAAAAAGCCAGGGACATTGTTTGGTGCCCTCCACTGCCCTGGTCATGCCATGTGCTTTGTGTTTCTTCTGTCCAGTTCCTTGCAGTAACTTCTCTTCTTGACGGCCTGAGTGATGTGTGCATTGGTGTGTTCTGGTCATTTTTGTTTATTGTCAAGATCCTGTTTGATCCAGTATTGGTGTAATGGGATTAATTGTTGCAGTTCTGACTTAAATTGTCTTAAATGTCCATTAGCAGTGAAGTTGAGGGACGGGGCCTTCCCGGTTGTTGTTATAAATGTTTCATGTGACTACCCAGATCCCCTCTGGGTGAGGGAGGGAGGGCCAGATGTCTTAGCTACAAGGAAAGCAGTGGTGGTTATCATCACATGGCATGTTTGGGCCTAAGCATGCTGCTTAGTTTACAATTTTGAATACTTTCCTCAAAATGGAACACATGATTTACTGTCCAAACAACGTCCATTGTCTATAAAATGTCAGTAGGTGGATTTTAGGTATTTTATCTACACTGCAAACTATTTCAGTGATAGCTTTGTACAGAGCTAGAATAGTCTGGCATTTTTTCCTTTCTCCTTTACTTTTTGATGTTATATAATTATTTTTTAAAAAAGAGACTATTCCCACCAAAAAAGAAAAAGTCGCTGAGTGCGATGGTATGAATATGATGAAAGTGTGGGAAAGAGCATGGTCTTTTTCTTAGTCCTTGGTCAGTGTGATTAATTGATGCTTTTCCATTTCAGAAGTTATAAAATGCCATGCTCTTGTTTCTTTGTTAAGTGGCTAAAAGTGAAAAATTGGTCTTTTTTGCTGAGTTCAGTACATTTGATGAATAGATATATTCGTTACGATAAGTATTCATTGGCTCCCTTTCATGGAAAGAAGCAGACTAGAGTGTTCTTCTCTTTTTTAGTGGTCAAATGCAAACTCTATTATAAAATAATAAAATTTGTGTAGAGAAACAAAAGATTTAAGTTATCAAGAGAAGCAATTTATAGATTTAGGAATTAAAGGGAAATAATGATTACATACATCATACTATATTAAGAAGTAAGAGTCATCCAGTTCATTTGGTATTGGTTGAGAGATAGAGCAAGGCAACTAGGCAGTTTATTGGATAGAGTGCCAGGCCTGGAATCAGGAAGATTCATCTTGCTGAGTGTTTAAATGTGACTTTAGATACTTACTAGCTGTATGACCTCAGACAAGTTAACCCTGTTTGCATCAGTTTCATCATCTGTAAAATGAGCTGGAGAAGGAAATGGTAAACTGGTATCTTTAATACAGAAACTCCCAATGGAATCAGAAGGATTCAGACATGACTGAAACATCTGGAGAACAACGATAACAACAACTAAGAGAGAGAGAGACGTAGACAATAGAGAGTGAGTAATAATGGAATTCAGTAAACCAGTTTTGAATAAACCTGAAATCATAACTACTTAGTAAAGTGTTTGATGAAAACTGATGGGAAAGGTAGAAAGCAGTCGGACAGAGATTAGGCTCACACAACATCTTGTTCCACACCTTTTATTTTTTTATACATCCATTTTATTTGTAAAATGGATGTGACTGATATTAAAAATTAGGCCATAAAAATTAGAAGGGAAACAGATGATGCTTTTCACAACCAAGGGCCAGAGACGTGCTTCCGTCCCTTTCTGTGTCTTTCTTTCTTTTTTTTCTAATTCAAGGGAATGTTTGCATTAATGTATTTGATTACATCACCACAGTTTCTCTGAGTGCTCCTCTTCTTCCCTTCCCTGAGATCCATTCCATATAATGAATAGTATTTTTAAATCTAAAAAGAGAAAAAGGAACAAAAAAATAATCATAGCTGATCAATACATTGAAAAAGTCTGAACTTAGGTAAGTACAGAGTGCAGTGTGCGTGGGACCTTCCACTTCTTGGGATTTGTGTCTTCTCACTTTATAATTATACATTTATTTTTAATTTAATTTTGTACTTTCCTTTTACATTGTTGTTAGTTATTGTGTATATTGTTTTCTTGGTTTTTTTTTTTTTTTTACTAAATTCTGGATAAGTTCATGTAGATTTTTCCATGCTTCCCTGTATCCATCATGCCATTTCTTATAACTCAGTAATATTTCATTATATTTTGTATCATGATTTGTTTAGCTGCTCCGCAATTGATGAATATCTACATTATTTCCAATTCTTAGCTATCAGAATATGCTTCTATGATATTTTTCTTGTCTTTATTAATTTGTTTGTTTACTTTTAGTTTACAAGACAAAGTTCCACAATAACCTTGAGTTTCAAATCCTCCCCCCTTCCCTCAGCGGCATGTAATCAAGTATAGGGTCTACAAATACTTTAACATTAGACATTAGTCAGGTTATAAAGAAGGATTGTGATGGATGGAATGGACGGTGGGGGGAAAGAGGAAACAAAACCAAACAAGAAAAAGAAAGAGAGCAGGTAGTTTGCTTATGCATTCAAATTATGTTCTTTCTAGTTCTTTCTCTGAATGTAGACATCTCTTTCCATCATGAGTCTTTTGGAGTTGTTTTATATTGGTTAATGATTCTTGATCATATAGATGTATGTGTATGTATACATACACATCTGCACACATATCTCTGTCTCTCTCTCTCTTTCTCTCTCTCTCTCTCTCTCTATATATATATATATATATACACACACACACAAAATACCTATTTACCTACATGCACATGTATGTATATCTGTTAATTGTTTATATATCTGAGATACAACATCTTATCAGAGTTACTTATATTATCTTTTTAAATTGTTTCTGTTTCTGCCCTCTGGTTAAGAAAGAAATGTATTCTAATTCAAATTAGGAGTAGAAGCAAATATAAAACATTAATGGATAACTTCATTTATGGGAAACTGAAAAGCTTTAGCACACAAAAAAAGGTTAAATGTCTTTAGGATAAGAAGAAAAGTGCTCATGGAGGAAAAAAATCCTTTTATCATATTTTTCAGATTAGGATTATATATCCAAGACTCTGTGTGTGGTGTGTGTGTATTGATGTTTAGATGTATACACATATATAATACAAATGTATACGTACACAAATGCACATACAGAAAAACTTACTCATGCCTACACCAAAGCCATTCATCGACTAAATAAGTGGTCAAAGGATATGAACAAATATTTCTCAAAAAAATTGTGAAATATAATAACTATTTGAAAGATCCAATCACTATTAATAAGAAATGCAAATCAGATGACCCTGATTCATACCCAGAAAATTGCGAGAGGTAGTAAAAGATGAGAATAAGCAATGTATGAAGGATCGTGGAACTATAGTCACACTTTTATTGTTAGTGTAGCTATGAATCAGCACAAACATTTTGGAAAATAATTTGGAATTATACAAATGATAATGACTAAAATTTTTATACCCTTTGACCTAGAGATTCCATAGCAATGCATATGCCCCAAGGAATTTTTATGTGTGTAGTCTAAAGAAGATTATGAGGGGGGTGGAGCCAAGATGGCAGCATAGCAGCAGCAACATATCGCAGCTCTCACATAGCCACCCCAAAATACCCATAAAATATGACTCTAAACTAATCCTAGAACTCCAAAACGCACACAAATATACCTTCCACTAAAGTCAGCTCGGCTACGAGGAACCATATCAGCACTGCGAACTGAAACCAGCCTGGCCTGAAGCCGCGGCTGTGCCCCGGGGGCGGCTGGACAGGAGGAGTGGAGGAGCCTCTCTGGTGAGTGGATTAGCTGCAGCTGTGAGCAGCGTTCAAAACTAGGCCAGTGGAGCTTTCGAAATTGGGGGAGAAAAGCCTCTGGCCAAAACGCCTCCAAGGTGGGAAAGCAAAAGGCAGAGGTTTTGCACCCACCTCTGCGTTGCAGCTTCCGTGCCCACGGCCTGTAGACAGTAGGGGGAACTAAGCGATTGTTCAGAGGCTGAGTGCTCTCGCGTTGAGCGGCCTCAGTCCGGATCGCGGTCTTGGGCTTTCGGTTCTGGAGTCTTCATTATCCAGTGAGCCGGAAGTAAGTAGGAAGAGACCCAGCACCTTTCTGAGAGCTACGGCAGCCGGGAGGACCCCAGCGATTTGGGACAGAGCTTTCCCTTCTGGAAGCAGAGCCCCATAGAGATTAAAAAAAAATCATGGCCTGACCAACCATGAATAAGAATAAGCATAAGTAGCAAAGTACGAACAGCACCCAAACCCTAGATTCCTTCTTTGGGGAAAAAAAGGATCATGGCAAAGAGAAGGAAGAGGAGAGTGCAGCCAGAGCACCCCCACCAGGGGCCTCCAATAAACATGAAGAATGCCTTAAAGATAGAGATGAGCTGAAGAAGGATTTTCAAAACCAAATAAGAGAAGTGGAAGAAAAATTGGGAAGAGAAATAAGAATGTTGCAAGAAAATCATGAAAAGAGAGTCAGTAATATGACTGAAGAAATCAACATCCTAAAAAATAGATTAACTCAAATGACAAAAGAGGCCCAAAAAGCCAATGAGGAGAAGAATGCCTTAAAAAGTCGCCTTTGCCAGAT
>JAQQSU010011805.1:0-12077 GCA_028627135.1 Pseudochirops cupreus
GTTACTGATTCTTTTCAATTGTATGTTTCTCATACAGTTTCTGTTTTCCATTCTTGAAGCCCATTAAACTACAGTCCTAATTGTCAGATCCTCTTTCTGAGGATGTGTTTTTTCTGAAAATATTTTAGAGGAGAAAAATATTCAGATTTAAAGAGAATGAATAAAGGAAATGTACATAGTACTTTATGTTTCGTAAAGCGCTTCCCACATATTATCTCATTTGAGACAAGAGGTAGTACTATAAATATTATTATCCCCCTTTATAGATTAGAAAACTGGGACTAAAAGAGGTTAAGTGAATTGCTTGAGGTCAATAGCTATAAACTATATAAGGTGGGAATTAAAACCCGGGTCGTCCTAAGTTGAAGTCCAGGATCTCTGGCTCTTGCTTATTAAAATAAAACTTCATTTGAAAGTGTGAGCTAGGCATGATATAACATAAATTTGAAAGGAATTAGAACAACTCTAATTGCTTATGTGCCAGTTGGCTAGAAAATATATCTGGCCATAGTGAGGCTAAGGTCAAGACTTCATATTTCATTTGAGCAAGTGAATTAGATAATTAGAAATTAGACTTTAGGTGGCAAAATTGATCTACTCAAAGGACCTATTCAGCAGAATAAGTCTTGTGTTATACTTTTATTTAAATAAATGTCTGATTCTAGGGGTAACAATGCTATGACTTACTTTTTCTGAAGTTACCTTTTCAATCCTTTGCCACATGTTTTTCTTCTGGATGCTTCCTGATTTTTCTTCCTTTTTCCACCATATGAAAAGTCCAAGACTTAATTCTTTTGGTTTCTCTGTGAACTTGAGTCCTAGAGAAACAATTTATGTGTTGATCCAAAGCAAGTAGATATAGGCCAATTTACTATGTTGACTGATTTGACCTGACTATTCATCATTATACCTATACGATTTGTTCTTCTCTGAACCTTTGTACTCTAGCATCTGATTTCCTACTTGGAATCACAGACTCTTTACACATAATTCTCATACATTATTTTTCATTGCCTAGATTGCTTTGTTTAACTAGATTCTCAGTCCCGGAATTACAATTAAAAAGTTTTGAATTCAATAAAAATGTATTTACTCAGCATATACAGTACAAGGAACTGACAACCAATCAACTAAATTGGTTTGTTTGGTTCCATTATTTTAGCTGAAATGAGCAGTTTGATGGAATTGCTAAAATCACTGAGCTATTTTTTGATATAATGTAGAAATAGGTTCATTTTCACAAGCTAATATTTATTAACAAATATGTTGAGATTTTTCTAAGATTAAAAAGTGAACCGAGTTCAGAACCAAATAGAAGGAGATTGGGAAGTATCATATTTTGATAATCGTGTAGTATGTTCAATAGTCCCAAATGGAATGTGAGAACAAAGCTCTAAAGTTAAGGCCTGCCTTTATTTTCATTTCTCACAGAAATACAGATATTATCCCAGTGGTGCTAAATGGCATACGTCAAACTCTCAGACGCATCATAATGTCAGGCTGCCCAAGAGTAATGAAAAGACACATTTTGAGTATAAACATCCTACAACATAATACAAACAATGCCTTGTTCATGAGAAATTGAATAAAAGACATTATCAGAGATGCATGATTGGAAATGAAGGTGAGCTGGTTATGCAGCAAGAAAAATCCACAATATGCAATGGATTGAATACTATACTTGGAGTCAGGAAGGCCCAATTCAGACACTTAACTAATATTGTTACCCAGCCAAGTCATTTAACTGTATCTGACTCAGTTTCCTCATCTGCAAAATGAGGGTACTAATGGCACCTACTTGCCAGGATTATTGTGAGGATAAAATGAGATATTTGCGAAGCACTTTGAAGCTTTATTTAAATGCCAATTGGCTAGCTAAAAGCAACAGCAACAGTAGCAGTATTATGGACAATTTGAGTACTATATTAGTACTGTTGAAATATTAAAAGAACCAAAGAAAGGATTCCAGTACAATGAATAGCTGTGATATCACAGCTATCCAAGATTTACAGAATGACAGTGAAGGATAGAACAAAACAGAAGAGATTGCATAGAGAGTTTGGAATCTATATGCAATTCCCTGTGGCAGTGAGATCAGAGATCCATCAAAATTCTAATGAAGGATTTTTCTGGGCTCAACAAAATGCACTAAAAGTAAGGTACACTTGATGAGGCTGTATATTCAGATCTCCTTAACAACCAACATGGGTGCCTCTTATCACATACCAAAATCATCAAGGGGAAGGTTGATTTTATTTGCAAGGTTGTGCTCTTTGGATAGAATGTAATTCTATCCAAACAGGATCAGATACATTTTTGGGGTGGGGCATGGGAATAAAATAAATGAAGGATTTAAAGAATGGAAAGAAATAGGAGTACTCAGGATGAGAAGGAAAGAGACTGCAAGGAGTGTCGATAAAATGAACATTTTCTAGGAAAAAAAAAGTCCAAGAGTCAAAAACGGTGAAGGAAGAAGCATAGATTCAATGACCTAAGAATCTGTGATAAAAAGGACCCTCCCCTACCTCTTGCAAAATCAAGGTGAAGAGTTAATGATTAGTAGTAGTAGCCACAAAATTACTAATGTGTGTCTCCCATCTGTCCCTAAGACAACAAGGCAATAAACATACATTTAATTATTCAAGGATAATGCTTAGATGCCAGATCCTAATTTATCCCTTGACTCAGTCAGAGTAAACATTCATTTTCACTTAATCAAAATGTTGTTATACAATTAAAGTGTCTGTAGATAGATGTAACCCTGTTTTGTCGACAGCACATCTCACACAGAACTGTAATGAATTTGAGGATGAATAGGACTTTGATCCAGGGTTCCAACATCTAGAAGGGGCACATGCCCCTCCCTCTGCCTCCCAGGGAGAGGATACTTCCTCCCTGAAAAAATTATCACCATCTTTATTCTTCATCTCATAATTCTGACCTGCTATACTTCTACTTGGCATAACAGCACCCTCCTATGATGAGGTTGCCCCCTAGCATGTCTTCTAGTACAAGCCTCTCCCTCCTGTCCTCAGCTTACATGCTAAAGGGCTGAACTCTCTGTAGGAAAGGTTACCCTCTGGCCTAGTGCATTTGAACAAGTAGCCATAATGTCCTTTCCTCTGTTTCTCCCCTGTTTTATAGCCTGGCTCTTCCCTTTCTTTCCAGCTATGCAATTTTTTTTTTCTCCTGAAATGGAAAAACTCCCAGTAACAGGTTTGTTCTCACTCTCCATAGATCAAGAAAAAGATGGCCCACTTTACTAAATTATGGTTATTTTTTTCAGAGGTGGTTGCCTTTAGCACATTGCATTTTGACGACTCATCACAACACATAAACCATGACTCATGCATCCTCAAACTCTCATTCTATCATCCCTGAAAGAGAAAATAGAAACTCTTATGGGAATGGTTTCTTGGTATAAAGCAGACATGAAGAAGATGGTAATCTAGGAATCTGAGCAAGGGATTCTGTTTAATGCAAATCTTTATTTTTAAAGTTATTGTTTACTGCTTTAATGTTATAATATAAAATCTGAAAATAAACTAGGCCATGGGCAGTGAGAAAAGAAATGTTTTTACAAGAGCATTCCAGTACTCCCGGGACTTGAATATCATTGTTGTGGTTATTCCCTCCAATGATACAGATCTCAGCCCATTTACAATTGTGCATCCTATACAACTCTTACTTATACTCTCCCATTATTTTTACATAAGGTGTTCCCTCATCATGCTAGGGAATTTCTCTGCATCCTTTTTATATCTCATAGATACTAATGGCATGTGTGGGCATAGCAACTATTCCTTTTTCTTGTGATATGACTAGACTTTCTTTTTCTTAAATCATACATCATTTTGGAGGTCTCATTCATAACACTTTTCCTTCCTAATTCATTAGAGTAAAGAAGATATTTAGAGTAAGGGAGAAGTTGTAAATAGCTTTTCTTTAAGTTTTTTTTTTCTTTGAGAAAGATTAAATAACATGCCCAAGGTTATGTGATTAGAAAGGGTCAAGGGTATAATTTGAACTCAGAACTTTCTAATTCCAGCTTCAGCACTCTATCTGACATAGATGTTGCCTCTTTAACTAATAGAGAGGGGAATCAGATAATAAGCATGTATATAGCTCTTACTATGTGCCAGGCATTATGTCAAGAGCTTTGTTCAACTCACATTTGATTCTCACAACAATCCTGTGAGGTAGGTGCTGTCATTATTCCCATTTTACAGTTAAGAAAACTGTGACAGAGAGAGTTTGAGTGACTTGCTTACAGTCCCAGAGCTAGTAAGTGTCTGAGGTCAGATTTAGAGTTGATCTTCCTGATTTTCTCCTTTGATTTCCAGGATTTCCAATTTATTGTTTAATGGGAGAATTTTAATTTGTTCTTCTTTAATTTTTTTAGGCTCATGCCCATTTATTGATCTGTTTTCTCTATTTTATTGATGTAAACATTTAGAGATAGAAATTTTCCCCTAAGCACTGCTTTGGGTGCATCCCATAAATGTTGGTATGTTGCTTTATTGTTGTCATTGTCTTTGATGAAATTATTGATTTTTTTTATGGTTTGTTTTTTGACCACTCATTCTTTAGAATTAGATTATTTAATTTACAATTAATTTTTAATCTATGTTCCCATAGCCTTTTATTGAATGTATTTTTATTATATTACAATCTGAAAAGGATGCATTTAATATTTCAGCTTTTCTACATTTGACTGTGAGGTTTTTATACCCTCTTACAGGGTCAGTTTTGGTGAAAGTGCAGAGAAATGTAAATTAAAACAACTTTGAAGTGCTACCTCACACCCATAAGTTTGGCAAAGATGATGAAAACCTAAAATGACAATTCTTGAACTATTGTGGAGGCAAAGTTACAGAAATGTGCTGTTGATAGATATCAGAATTGACTCGACCTTCTGGATAGCAGTGTGGATTTAAAATCCCAAAGTCTGCATTTAATTTTTTACCCAGTGATTCCACTACTAGGCATACACCTCTAAGGGCTTGAAAACAGAGGGAAAAGACCATGTGAAGCAAAATATTTAAAGAAGAATTTTTTTTTCTTGTAGGAAAAAAAAATAGAATCAAAATGGTTACACATCAGTTGGGGAATTACTGAACAAATTATTATATATGAATGTAATGGGATATTATTGAATCATAAGAAATCACTCAAAGGACAGATTCAGAGAAAACTGGGAAGACTTATTTAAACTGATACAGAGTGCAGTAAGGAGAGAAAGTACAATTTCTACAATGACTAATATTGTAATGGAAAACAACTGTGAATGACTTAAGCGTTTTAATCAATGCAATGACTAATCATGACTTCAGAAAACTAATCTTGAAGCAGCCTTTCTACCTCCTGGCAGAGTACTGACAGATTAGAGGTACAAAATGAGATATACATTTTGAGACACAGCCAACGTGTGGATCTGTTTTGTCTGACTGTATCTATTAGTTATGATGTAGGTCTTTCTTTTGGTGAGAGTGAGACTTAAGAGAAGGAGCATGGTGTTAGTGACACAGAAATGAAGGGAGAAAATAAAGAAATGTATACCAATGAATCATTGAAAAATAAATGAAAGAGAACAGAGTGAAAGTCATGAGAGGATTGAGATTAAAAGCGTACCTGATTCCACATTCCTATCCTCCTCAATGCTCCCTCCCCAAAGTTTCATCCTAATTCCACCCAGCCCTGCCACAGTGCCCTCTGCAATGTCTGATCCATAGGCAACAAACTTCCCTTTATCTTAAATCTATTCTCCTCCCATTCTTCCCATTACTGAAACCTGGGTCTCCCCTGATGATATAGCCTTCTTGGTCACTCTTTCTAGGAGTCACTTGTGGTTGTATGGTTTATCTTTTATTCTAGAAGAGGGCCATGACATCAGGAAATGATGCCATGACTTGCAGTTGAATTGGATCTGAGGGAGGGAGGGCTAAGTGAAATCCCCTCCCCTCCTCTCCCTTTCTTTTCCCTTACCTCCCCTCCGCTCTCATCTCTTCCTCTCCTCTTCTCTTGGGGTTCTGCCCAAAGGAAGGTAAATTTTGATGGTTGAAACCTACCTAGTTATCTTGGGGCTTACTGCTTACATTTCTTCCTTAATGACATTGCCTTAAACCCAATTCACTCTGGCTATCGTTGATTGGCCAAAAATAGGTGCCTTTCCAAGTACCACTTAATGTTTATTTTTTTGAGCGTTGATGGCTCATAGTGAATGAAAAGAGTAATTGTTTCTCCTTTGGCTAACAATTCAGAGAGTCTTCCCCTCCCAGTTTGATTTTTTCTAATGAAAGGGCCATTCCTTAATTCACTTTTTAAAGAGGCCTAATCACTGAATGGGCATTACCTCACTCAAAATGAGAACTCAAAAAAACATTAGCTTAAAAAAGGCCAAGGTCTCTTACTGTATCCTGGGTCATCTCCAGTTGTCCTTATCTATATCTGGTCACTGGACGAGATCCTTGAGGAAGAAAGTGAGACTGCTGATTTTGCACAGCCCTCTCTCACTCCAATTTCAAATCATGGCATCCTCCTCCTGATGTCATGGTCCTCTTCAAGAACAAAGGACAAAGCACAAACCACACAAGGACTCACTGCACCTTCACTCATTCTCCTCGGCTTTCCATTTGAGGCAAAGGAGTTGGAATACTTCTTGCTCCACACTGACACTCCTCCCCCTTTCTCCTTCACAAAGTAATCTCTTTTCCTTTGAATTCTTGCTTTTCATATCCAGCACCTAATCAAAATCCTGATGCTATTGTCGAGAGACCTCCAGGTCACTCCCTTCATTTCTCAATGAATTTCCTATCTGGCTTACAATTTTTTCTTCCAATTTTTTACAAAACTCAAAAACAACAGTTGTATGTTTCCCAAATCCATATGAATGAAACACAGGTAGGTCTATTGTTAGAGACCTCATTGGAACAAATATTCAACTTTTCTCATAACCTTCCTCTCTCCCCACCTTTTCAGTCTTCTCACACCTTATTCCTTTCCATGTACTCTTTGATTCAGTGACATTGTCCTCCTTGCCATCCTATGAATGAGACACTTCATCTCTTGGCTCTGGGCAGTTTCTTAGGCTACCTCCCCCTCCCCCAAGGCCCTTATCAACTCATTATCCTACTCTCCCTCCTCATTTCTACATACTGACCTCCTACTTTCCTTTTAGTTCCACTAAAATCTCGTTTTCTACTGGAAACATTTCCCAAAACCTCTTAATACCAGTGCCTTCCCTTTTTCTTCCCCTTCTCTTTTCCTGTATACAGCTCATTTGTACACCTCTGTTTATTTATTGTCTCCCCCATTAGATTGTTAAATTCTTTGAAGGTGGAGATTATTTTTTGTCTCTTTTTGAATTCCCAGCTCAGGTCCTGTCACCTAGTAAACATTTAATAACTATTTGTTGATTAAGAAAAGTCTGTGCAGTACTGGGCTTTCTCCCCTTAATTGCTCCAAAGCAAAGAACCCAAGGGGCCTTCTTGTTCTTCTATTCTTTCCACCCATTCTTTATGATTGAAATAAATTTATGCTGAACTTTCAGTATTACAATGGATTTTAAAATTAAGCTAAGATTAGTCATTCTTTATTATTTTGATGAGTATGATTTTAAAGCTATCAGAGGATGCATGGTAATGAGATCTGTTAAGGGGTTTGGTATTTCACAGACTCTCTACTCTAGGGTCCTAAATTCCTGGCTTGGGAAGTTGAAAGTCCTCCCAGGGACTATTAGCCAAAAATTTAATTTTATTAATTCTCCTAGCTCTAGAGCTATAGTCTATGGTTCTATGTTCTCATAAAATTTGAATTCAGTGTTGACTTGGATTTCCTGAGACAAATGAACTGATTGGACCCATGTGCTTTTGAAGTGGAAGGGCTATTCCCAATGGCTAATCTTCACCCCTTTTACCTGAAGAGAGGGGTAAGCAGAAAAGAGGACTGTGGGGAAGTCTTGCTTCTGAATCAGCCTCAAGTGGCAGAGAGCTCTGTGATCTGCCCTTTTCTGTTTGAGGAAAAAAGAAATGAGGAAAGAAGATTTCTCATGGCAACACTAATATTATATTTAAAAAATACTTTTAAGATATTCAAGAGAATTTAGAAATGATGTAGGTAAAAAAATTGCTATGACAAAGAAAAATCTCTGGGTTTCTCATAAAGTAGACAAATGTTTGGAATCTTGCAGTCTCCTCTTCCCCTGCAATGCTAACATCCTTAAGTTCATTTTTTTTTTGTTGCTGTCATTCAGTCAGTTTTCAAGCCTGTAAGACTCCTTGTGGCACCATTTTTTTTTTTTTGGCAAAGATAATGAAGTGGTTTGTCATTTCCTTCTCCAGGTAATTTTACAGAAAAGGAAACTGAGACAGATAGGGTTAAGTGACTTGCCTAGGGTCACATAGCTAGTAAGTGTCTGAGGTTGGATTTGAACTCATGTCTTTCTATCTTCAAGTCCAGCACTCTCTATACTAAGTCATCTAGCTGCTTAAGTTTGTTATTTTATTTGTCCATGAAATGTTGTGATAGACATGAAAAGTTACCATCCCATCAGAATCTTATAACCTCTGACTACCAAGTGTCCATGACTTCTGGCATAGGCACATAAAAGACAAAAGAAGAGACTTCAGAAGGTTGTGTCAGAGATGTAGAAACAATTAATTTTATGCCACAGCATCGACATTGCCCATTGCCTTTGACGTCTGTCATTCTTCAAAATATCAATTAGCCATGGAGCTTTCTTGACAAGACTGTCTCTGGGTATACATATACAACATAGCACAATGGAAACAGCACAAATCAATCAATCAGCAATTAAGCATTTATTATTTGCTGGGCATCATACTAAGTTTTGAGGACGCAAAAATTAAATAAAAAAGAAACAATCTTTACTATTAAAGACCTGATTTTTTATTGTGGGAAACAGCATGCATGTGAATGTGAATTTTACATATATGTATATACATATATATATACACACATATTACATATACGTGTGTACATATATGTACATATTTATATACATGTGATTTGAAGACATACGTAGGTGTGTAAATATATATATATATATATGTGACATATGCATATGAATATAGATTTTAAAAAACACAAGACTAATACAAGATATCTAGGGAGAGATAACAGTAACACTACTAATCAAGGGATCAAAAGATATTTCATATTGAATGTCGTGCTTTTGCTACATCTTGAAGAAAGAAGGGAATTCCTTGAACTGAGGAAGTATAGTCCAGACAAGGAGGATGGCTGTAAGGGCCCCTTAGAGCTACCTAGATGTCTGACCTCGGTCAGTGTGCCCTTGCTGACAAGGAAAACCTGAGGTGGGTTAGAAGCATCCAGGTGTATACTCTGCCTCAATGGCTGCACGTCAAACACGGGGGCATTGAGCATGCACCATCAATGGAGAAGCAATCCCCGCCTATCAGGACCCTGTTGCCAGGACACCTTACAAAAGGGCAGACGGAAAGGGAATAAAAGGGGCAGGTGAATAAGACTGAGGGGGCAGCAGCAAGAGGAGATTTGTAAGACAATAAAGACGCTTGGCCACTCCACTGAGAGGTATCGGATTATTCTGTCCATATCCAGAGTTCTAACTCTGAAGAGTTGTTGGGGTGACTGAGAGCACCTGCAGGGCCATTGGGGTGGCCATGCACAACTGCAGGGCTATGGTAGGTACTTTGGGGCCCCTGCAATCCCCAAGTCCGGCTGGCCCAGACAGATGGCTAGTGCAAAGCTATCAAGTGCCCTTTTTGGTAAACAGAAGGAAAACTAGTTTGGTTGTACTTTTGGAGTTTGGAATTGTTTTGGAATGTTTGGATTATGAGTATGGAGAAAGAGAAGGGAAAGAAAAAAACCCTTTTTAATTACCTACTATGTTCCAGGCGCCAAGGACTTTAGAAATATTATCTTCTTTGAATCTTACAACAACTCTGTAAGATAGGTGCTATCATTATTATTATTATTATTATTATTATTATTTTGCATTTGCATTTGAGGAAACCTAGGCAGACAGGTAAATGTCTTGTCCATGCTTGCATAGCCAGTAAGTGTCTAAGGTTGGATTTTACTGACCCTAAGCCCATTACTCTGTCCACTGTGCTATATAAAATAGCAAGAGAATGATGATATATAATATGGTGCAAAAGATCAGTAAGGACAAGGCTGTGAAGAACTTTAAACTCTAGAAGAACTTTTATTTTATCTAACGGCAATAAAGAATCAGCAGAGTTTATTAAGTAGAAGAATTGAATGATTATATCTGTCCTTAAAGAAAATTACTTTGGCAGTTCTGTGGGGGATAGGTTGAAATTTGGAGAGACTTGGGGCAGAGAAGCTAATTAGGAGGCTATTAATATAGTATAGGTGAGAGATGATGAGGCCTTAAATTAATTTAGTGATTATTTGAGTAGCAAAAAGGGGATAAATTTGAGAGATATTATTGAGGTAGAAATGGTGACATTTGTCAAGAGATAAATGGGGAGAGGAGTTAAAGATAACATCAGCATTACAAACTGATGAGATTGGAAGACCAGTGTTACTTTCAACAAAAATAGGGAAGTTTGGAAAATAGGTGGTTTGGGATGGGGTAAGGATAAAATGAATTCTGCTTTGGACATAGAGAATTTAAGGTATTAAAGGGATATTCAGTTTAAAAAATCCAATAGGTAGTTGATGATTTGGGATTAAAGCTGAGAGAATGAGTTTGGGTAAGATTACCTGGGAATCATCTGAATGAGAGCTTATGAACTCATCAAGAGAGGGAGTGCAAAGAGAGAACAGAGTGGATCCTGGGCCAAAAATTAGGGAACACCCACAGTTAGGGCTTGTTACATAGATTACAACTCATCGAAAGATACTGAGAAAAAGGGGTCAAATACATAAGAGAGGAAAAAAAAAAGAGAGAGAGATAATCATATCATGAAAATCCAGAAAGGAAGACAGCTCTTGAGGTAACCAGACTCCTTGTAGTTTCGCTGTTCTTCCACTCAACGATCTCACCTGACATCTGATCAAAAGACCAAACTAGTCTGGCTTCTGTAGACTAACTGAAGGTATACTAAAGGAGATGACAGCCTGCTGACTTCAACAATATTATCTCTAGCTGTTGCTTTCCCTTGACACACATCCATTATTCTCTCTGCTTTTCAAAAAGCAGCATTTTCCTTCTCTAGGCAAGGTTGATCTGGTAAATATTTAACAACTGGCTCTCTGGAAAAAAAAAACAAAACTATTAACAACATATGTTGAAGGTCTACACAATCAACAATATAATAAACCAATCTCTGATTCATAGCATTTGCCAATGGTGTAGTGGATAGGACGCTGGGCCCAGAGTCAGGAAGACTCATCTTCCTGATTTCAGATCTGGCCTCAGACACTTACTTACTAATTGTGTGATCCTGGGCACGTCACTTAACCCCGTCTACCTCAGTTTCTCATCTGTATAATGAGCTGGAGAAAGAAAAGACAAATCCAGTATCTTTGTCAAGAAAACCCCAAATAAGGTCACAAAGAGTTAGACACTATTGAAATGACTGAACAATAACAATAAAGAGTTATAAACACTTACAATGAAAATCTAACAACTGGATTTCATTCAATAGCACTATCTCTGAGTATATTATTTAGAAGACAACATGTTATTATGCAACATGCAGGATCTATTTAATAATTCTTCAGTGTGGAATACAACCATTATATTACTGACAAAATGGACATTAAAAGTTAATAAGAAGATCTGAATAATTAGGTATTATCTTGTTGGTCTCATTATAATTATAGCTGATATTCTCTGCTATTTAACAAGTACTTTATTTACTTCACTTCATTAGATCCTCACAAAATTCTATAAAGTTGGAAGTATGATTATATCCATGTTATAGCTGAAGAACCTGAAGTTCAGAAACGTTAAATGATTTGTCCAGGGAGCCAAGATGGTGGCGTAGCAGCAGCAACATATTGCAGCTCTCACATAGTCACCCCAAAATACCCATAAAACAGGACTCTAAACCAATCCTAGAACTCCAAAACGAACACAAAGATACTTCCCACTAAAGTCAGCT
>JAQQSU010011806.1:0-12077 GCA_028627135.1 Pseudochirops cupreus
ATGATCAAAAAAAGAACCTAGAAATCATCCTTCAAGAAATTCTCAAGGAAAATTTCCCTGATATTTTAGAACCAGAGGGCAAAATAGAACTTGAAAGAATTCACCGATCACATCTTGAAAAAGATCTCCAAAAGAAAACTCCTAGGAATGTTATAGCCAGGTTCCAGAGTCCTCAGATCAAGGAGAAAATATTACAGGCTGCCAAGAAGAAACAATTTGAATACTGTGGAAACACAATCAGGACAACCCAGGATCTAGCAGTTCTACATTAAGGGACCGAAGGGCCTGGAATAAGATATTCTGGAGATCAGGGGAGCTAGGGTTAAAACCAAGAATCACCTACCCAGCAAAATTGAGTATAGTGTTCCAGGGGAAAATATGGTCATTCAGTGAGGTGGAAGACTTGCAAGCATTCTTGCTGAAAAAAACAGAACTGAATAGAAAATTTGACATTCAAATACAAGAAGCATGGGAAGGTAAACATGGAAAAGAAATCATAAAGAACTTATCAAAGTTGAACTATTTACATGCCAAGATGGAAAAGTGATAATTGTAACTTATGAAACTTTTCTTGGTATGGGGATAGGTGAAGGGAATGTAAATGTATATATATATGTGTGTGAGTGTGTGTGTGTGTGTGTATGTGTGTATACATACACATATATCTATATAGGAGGGTATATATGCATATGAATGCATATGTGAGTGTATGTACATACCTGTAGGTAGACAGAGGGCACAGGATCAATTGAATAGGAAGGGATGATATTTTAAAGGGTGCAATTGAGAGGTAGGAGAGGAATAGAATGAGAGGAGACAGGGAGAAACAGAATGGGGTTAATCATCTCATAAAGAAGAGGCAAGGGATAACTGTTACAATGGAGGGGAAGAACAGGAAGGCAAAGGGGAATGGGTCAACCTTACTCTCATTGAATTTGGCTTAGAGAAGGAATGACATACACTCTAAATCTTGCCCTACAGGAGAGTGGGGTGATCATGGAGGGGAGGGGAGTTTGTGGGGGAGGGTTGTAAGAAGCACACACTTCTGTAAAGGGACAGGGACAAGGTAGAGAATAGAACAAGTGAGGGGCAGGATAGGAGGCAGGGAAGTGTAGTCAGTCTTTTACAATATGTCCATTGTGGAGATGTTCTGCATAACTACACATGTACAGCCTGTATTGGATTGCTTGTCTTTCCAGTGGGGGTGGGTGATGAGGGAGGAAGGGAAGGAATCTGGAATGTAAGGTTCTAAAATCAAATGTTAAAAATACATATATATATATATATATATATATATATATATATACATATATACATATATATATACATGTATATATAATTATAATTATAATTATTATTATCTACATGCAACTGGGTTATAACATATACAGGCACTGGGGTGGGGAGATCCATTTTGCCCTAGCAGAAAGTCAGAGTGATGGGGGAGGATATGGGAGGGAGCAGATTGGGGGAGGGGATATACAGTGGGATCGCTGTTTTGGGGTGATGGGTAGGGGAAAGATGGGGAGAAAATTAGTAACTCAAAATCTCGTGGAAATGAATGATGTAAACTAAAAATAAACAAAAGTTAATTTTAAAAAAGACTTAATGATGGGCTAAAACCTTTTTCTTTTGTCTGGAGGAGAATAGTGTTTGTTTCCTTTTTTGTTTATAATTGTTTGTCTTCATACATAATGGTAATTATCAGCTGTTGTCATTAGGGGTTGTACTTATTGAAATACTGTTGGGAAGAAGCAACTAAGTGGGAAAATATTCTCAGACAAGAGGAAGAGATAGAGGTAGATCTAGTACCGAGGTGTTTTGTCAGAAATATTGTTTTTGACTGGGGGCTTGGCTAACAAAAACATAAAGAGAACCATATATTCTTTGGGACTACTTCCCAGGGTAGAAAAGAAGCATCCAACTGGGTAGTGATGAATATTAGGACAAGGAACAAATAAGAATGATAGAACAACCCTGATTAGCACATTACATTCCTTAAAACTGCTACATTTTTATAAAAGTAATTCTTAACACTACAAAGTGACTCATCTATTTCTTATATGAAAAGCATAGATATATGGTTTCTTTTCCCAACATCAATTTTAGATGCCCACTTACATTTTTTCAAATAATTTTGCCAAAATTTTGGCCTCAGAGAATAGAGGATAAAACACTGTAAAGAGGCAAGGAACTATGGGTATGGAATATTGTACATGTCACTCATAAGTTTGTTGTTGGTAGTGGTAGGTTTCATAATTGTTATTCTGTTAAAAGAAAGCATTTAAACATCTAGCACAATACTTGGCACATAGTAGGCATATAATAAATGCTTGTCGACTGTTAATAGAGAAATCACTGGTAGAGAAAGCAAGAGGCATCAATAAAAGTTTTTAAGACAAAGATATGCCCATTTCATTCATGGTCCAGATAAATAAATATCATTTTAAAAGGCATATAATGTGAATACAATTGAGAAATGACTATTCCTGTGAGAAGAGCCATCTTATAATTAATTATGCTGAGAACTCAGGTTGAAGTGTGTACTTCAGTGAGCAAGTAAAATAACAGTTTAGTTTTCTCTACGTGCATATGCACATTTCTTTGGAACTTAATGGTTCCATCTCTTTCCTCCTTCCCTCATCCTTCCCTCCAAGTTTACCATTTGTGGCTTTCAGGGGAGAAAGAGGAAGAATGAAGCAAGAACAAGGGAGAGGACGGAGGCAAGAGAGAGGAGAGAAAAAGGGAGAGAAAGAGAGAGAGAAAAAAGAGGGAGGAAGAAGAGAAAGAGAGGGGAAGAGAAGGGAGAGAGAGAGAGAGGGAGGGAGAGAAAAAGAGAGAATACAAGAAAGAATACAAGAAAGAGAGATAAAGAAGGGGAGAGAGGGAGGGAAGGATGGAAGGAGAGAGAGGGAGAAAGAGAGAGACAGAGAAAGAGAGAGAGGGAGAGACCAAGGGACAGAATGAACATGAGAGAGAATGGAGGACAAATCCCTGCTCAGTGCACGCTAATTGTGGTTATGGTGGTTAGGTTCCCTTAGAACATTTTATGGAGATAGACTGTGGGAAATTTTTTTGTATATATGTGTATACACACACACACACACACATACATATTTATACCCTATTAGTGTATAAGTTCTCTGAGGGTAGAAACTGTCATTCATTATTTTCTCTCCCTCATCCCTGAGCATTAGAATCTTAATCATAGTAGTTCTCGCCAATTAATATTTGTTGTGTTGGGTCATATCTTGAGGACAGAGCTTTAGGGAAAGCCTAAATTTGGTGAGTGGGATGATCCAGATAAATTAACAAAGGAAATTTTAAAATGAGTAGTCATAGAGAATATGGAGAATATAATTTCACAGAAATGAAGGAAGGAAGAGAGTTTTGAAGAGATGAAGGTCAACAGTGTCAAATCCTATGGAGAGGTTGCAAAGGATGAGGACAGTGAAAAACCACTGAATTTGACTATTAGGTGGTGACTTTGTGATAGTGTTGGTCATCCAGGAGATAATTTAGTACAGTCCCATTGTTCTACTGATAAGGAAACTGAGGTTCAAAGGGAGGAAGTTACTTGTTCAATGTTACACAGGTGGCTACAGATCTCTAAATTGTATCCCTGCTCCAATATTATCTTTTAATCTTGTATCCTGGTTGCATTAGATGACCTTTGGAGTCTTTTTCAACTTTCAGAATCTTAGATTTTCTATTTCACTTAGGAAATTACTTATTAGAGAAATTGAGGGAAGTAAAAAGTCAGTGAGTCATTTTGGTACCATGCCTGTTGCAGCAATAAGCCAGGATTAGAATTTTTGGTCATGACCACTAGGGCAGATGACTGCCATTCAATAAATTTGTTGGATTTTAAAAAATTTGTTTCCTGGCCAATCTTTTTATTCGTTCATTCAACAACTGTTATGTTGACCATGACGTGTACTGAACCCTATGCATATAACCACATCCTGGTCTTGAATGTGGGTGTAGTTTCATGCTTTTTGCCCCAGGTGGTTCCACAATTTTCTGAGAGACAAAGTGTGGTTTGGATAAATTTGACCCTAGCATTAATTTTCTGAAATTAGTTTTATCAGCTCTAACTCCACTTTCTGTTCTGTGCTCACTTCGGCGGAAAAAAAGAGAAGACATGACGTCAGTTCCTGTCCTGATACTAATAAGGGATAATATTCCATGCCATGAATGTGGGGGTGGGGGTCATGTGGTAAGTTGGGGGTGGGGAGATGAAAGAGGGCTGGTTTCCCTTCTATAAATGGATGTGTGGCTGTGTTTTTGTGTGTATCACAGGCTGACCACAGACCAAACACCCACACTTCATGGCTGTCAAATGTGTTTTCCTGACAATCACAGGGAAGAGATTTAGTCTGTCAAGCTTTCTTTGAGTTCCCATTTAGTAATTCTAATGAAATAAATTTTTTTCTCCTAATCTGACTCTCTTCCACTTCCTGGGATGGGAATTCTGAATAAAACTCCAAAGAACATCAAGTTCTGTCTCCATTAGCTTTGGTATAGCAATACCCAGGGCAAAGTGGGGAAATATAAAGATATTTAAAGCTGGATTATTTTATAACTGAGGATGGAGTCTGAATGTTTCCTGGCTGTTGAAATTCATTCCTGCTCAAATGTTTTGAGGATCCCCAACACTAAATCACCATTGGGGTTCTTGGAAATTGAATAACTTTTTCATTTTAGGAACTTTCATAAGATAGTGGCATAATAGATATGTCTGGCCCCCAGTACAGAAAGAGGCAGGTTTGCATTTGACACATGCTGGTTGTGTAGCTCTGAGAAGGTAACATAGCCTCTCAGCTCTCCAGGCAGTCTCTGAGACTACATATTGGAAAGCAGGTTGCTGACTTGTTTCAGTAGGAGTTTTTTCCCTGGGAGCTCTCTATATCAAGGAAATCAGAGGCCTAATAACCACAGTACCTATTTTATGGAGAGGTGCATAGAGGGTGAGAATTGAGGGAGCCATATTACCAGTGAAGCACTTCTTCATAGACAATGACTAATGAAGCTATCAGAAAGATTTATGACTGGAAAAAGAGGTGGGCGAAGAAGGTAGAAGGATACTGGGAAAAGAGATGGGTGAAGAAGGTAGAAGGATATTGGGAAAAGAGGAGGGTGAAGAAGGTAGGGAGCAGAAGGATAATAGATGGATAGCTTGAATGTTAGAAAAGTATCCATGTATCCCCATACCATGTTGGATAGCCCAACCCTCCTTTGGAGGGTTTGAAGAGCCCAAGGACAGTAATCACAGAGAATAAGAGGGTTGTTGGTGCCTTGTGAGACATTGGTGGAGAGAATGATTGCCTTGATTAGATTACAGACCCATTGAAGAAGAATTACCTTATATGGAAGCTATTTAACCCTATATGCTTAGTGCACAGTTCCGACCATGTTGCTCTTCTGATCAAGAAGATGCTATGGCTCCCCATTGCCTTTAGATTAAAATACAATCTCTTCTGTTGGGCATTTAAATTTCCTCTTGATCTAATGCCAGGTAATCCTTCCAAACGGATTAACATTATTCCATCAATTAATAAGTACTCATTAAACACTTACTATGTGTTAGGCACATGCTAAGAGGTAGAGATAGACAAAAATGAAATAGTCTCTGACTTCAAGGAGAATATCAGTTAGCAAAGAGACAACATGTACGTAAATAAGTGTATACAAAATGTATTCAAGGAAAATACAAGGTAACAGTATGGGGGCACTAGCAGTTGGAGCGAGCAAGAAAGACTTAATGGAGGAAGAAATGATATTTGAGCAATTTTGAAGGAAACAATGGATTCTAAGAAATCTATTCCAAATAGTAGAGACAGTTAATATGAAGTCATGGAGACAGGAATGTCCTGCATGAGGACTGAGTTGGTCTTACTCACCCTCAGGTGCTGTTTCCTCGATGTAAAATTCAATTTCCTTTCTCTGGCCCTGCCTGGAATTGTCTCGCTCCTTACCTCTACTTCAGGGAACCCCTATATCCCTTCAAGACTCAGTTTAAGTATCAACTTTTATGCTTTCTTCAGATGTTACTATTCGGCCTCTCATGGGTTTATTTACTGTGTTGATCTTGTTCATTTGTTTATATGTGAACCCCCTAGCAAAATGGAAGCTCCTTAAGGGTAGAAATTGTTTCCTGTTTGTTTTTGTATCCTTAGCACCCAGCACATTCCCTGGTACATAGAAGACTATTAAAAAAGGCTTGTTGACATTTTGGTTGATAACCATCAGTAGGTTGATAACCTACCTACTCCAAGAAAACAAGGCCAGTAAGGGTATTCTTGTTCACTGATACAATTTTCTCTGATCCTCAAGATAATTGGTCCAATGCCTCTTTGAACTCTCAGATTTTGCATCCACTAAGTGGCCATGCAATATAATGAATTCAGCACTGAATCTAATTATGAGTCCTTAGTAAAGGGTTATTTACCTTTTCTGAGGTCAAGATCAAACAAGAGGATATATCAAATTGCTTACCATTTTAGGGAGTGGAGAGGAAAGGGAGGGAGAAAAATTCTTAACCCAAATAAAAAAAAGAATGTTAAAAATTGTCTTCATGTGTAATTGGAAAAAATAAAATACTATTTTTTTTTAAAAAAGAGAGGATGTGTGTTAATGTATTCTGAGAATGGTAGGCACTGAGCAAATGGCAGATGGGATCATTGTTATTGTGACTGGTTATTCCTGGTTCACACACCTGGGCCATTATGTCAATCAGTCTTGATAATGGCAGCTTGCAACCTTCTTCTGTCTTTAGGAAATCCAATAAGCACCCTAATAAGAAAGAAATTAGAGCATTGTTTCAGAAAGAATGACCTGGCACCTGCTCTTGTCGACTTTGCTCAACTAGATTTTCCCAGAGGAGCTGCTCCTGAAAGTAAACCGGCCAAATAAACTCTTCCAGGTCATTCAGGGCAAAGAGAGAGTAGTTTGATAAGTGATAATCACTGTAGCTTCCCAACATATCTAACATGCCCTGGCAGTATGTTGTATGCCCAGAGTTGTTTCTTGCTCTTAAGACGTGTTTAGAAGCAGGCTGGCTGCGTGAAATAAGTTTTAAAATAAGTCTCTTTGTTAATCCTTTTCTTGTTCTTGTTCTCCTAATCTGAAGCATTCCACTCTAAGAGTCTGGTGCTTCAAAATAGAATCCATGAAATAGAATCCATAGAATCCATGGAATGCTCATGAGAATGTTTTATGAGGAATAGTGGGGAGAGCAGCATCTCTGGAGCATGGAGACAAGAATGCTCTCCTTCCTCCCTTCTCCCATCTGTTCTACCCTTCTCTCCTCCCTTCCTCTTTCTTCTCATCTCATCTCCTCTCCCCTATCCCATCTCTCTTTTTCCCTTTCCTCTCAATCTTGCTTCATTGTTTCATCTTTTCTCTCCCCATCTCTCTCCTTTTTCTTTTCCCATTCCCTACCATCTTATTACCTCTTTCCCTCCATCTTCACCCCATCTTTTCTCTCCCCTCTTCTCTCCTTCCCTCCACTCTTATCCCCTCTTCTTCCATGTTTTTCCCCTTTCCCTCCTTTTTCTGTTCCTCTCCACTCTTCTCCTCTGCTCTTCCCTCATTTTCTCTTTGCCTCACTCTTTCTCCCATCTTTTTCACCCCTTTCCTTCTTCTCTTCTTGCCACTCCTGGTCCCACTTCCTCTTCTTCTTTCTTTCTCCTCCCTTTCCCTTCCCTAATTTTCTTTCTCCTCCTCTTCTCCCCTTTCACCCCTTTCTTTTTCTTCTCCTCTCCTCTCCTCTCCTATCTCCTCTTCCCCCTGTGAGGACCAATGGGCTATAAAGTTTGTCTTCCTAAACTCATGGGCAGAGTAGCCTTCACAAACAGCACTTATTCCTTCTCTCCCTGCCTCTTTCATCCCCCAGAGAGGCCACATAATGACCACTAACTTCAACTCATTGTTTAGGCTTTGTCTCTTAGAGATCTGCTTAGCAAGCGCTCCATCAATACTCAGTGAAGTCCATTGACTCTAAACTCTCACCAGACAGCATCCTCCTTATCCACACCTCCTCCAGCCCTTTCCCACCCCCAGCCTCAATCACAGGGCCTAAGCCTTGTCACCTTTGGCCATGTACTCTGTGACAATATAGATGGGTTCCTGGGTTACCACTGCATAGAGACGGACCAGTTTGTCATGCTGGAGGGTTTTCATCAGATTGGCCTCAGCGAGGAAAGCCTCAGCAGACATGCTGCCCTCCTTCAGGGTCTTGATGGCCACCTTTATGTTGTTTTTATAATAACCTGTGCCAAGGGGAGGATCAAGGAATCCATTAAGGATGCAGATGTTCTACTTAGAAGCAAGTCCTTTTCAACATGAGGCAACATGAGTTAGAGGAAACAGCATTTGAATAGGAATCAGAAGACTTGGTTTCTAATCCTAACTCTGTCACTAAGTATCCCCATTTTACATAGGTATAAATTAGATTCAGAAAGTTAATTATTTGAAAGTTTGTCATGTGGAAGAGGGATTAGACTTGTTTCATTTGGGCTCAGTTGGCAGAACCAAAGGCAACAGATAGAAGTTGGGAAGAGGGCACATTTAAACTTTATGTCAAGAAAAACTTGCTAACAATTAGAGCCGTCCAAAAGGAGAGGCAGTAGGCTACCCTCAATGGAAATCTTTAAGCAGGGATTAGAAGACTACTTATTGAGTGTGTGGTAGAACAGATTATTTTTTTGGGTATGAATTGGACTACATGGTCCTGAAGTGCCTTCAATCTCTAAAATTCTGTGATTCATTTCAGACTCAAAATCAGGAATCCTGAAGAGTTTTGCTGTCATTCAATCAACCAGCAATAAGCATTTATTAAGCAAAATCATTTATTCATTCAGGTTAAATCAATAAACACCTTTTTTGGGGGGAGGGGGGAGGGCAATCGGGATTAAGTGACTTTCCCCAGGTCACACAACTAGTAAGTATCTAAGGCTAGATTAGAACTCAAGTACTCAGGTCTTCCTGACTCCAGGGCTAGTGCTCTCCTTCCCCAGCTAGCAGCACCAATAAGCAGATCTGAAGTGCTTATTATGTACTAGGAACTGTGCTAAGTGCTGGGAATAAAAATAAAGGCAAAAAAGAAAGACAAAATGCAAAGAAGGGGCAGTCTCTGCCCTCAAGGAACTTATAGTCTAATGATGGAAGACAATAAATAAAAGTAAAGGAATAAAGGGTGAGGAGGTTCATTAAGCCTTTATTATAGGTCTACTATATGCCAAGCACATAGAAAGGCACTGAGAATACAAAGTCATAAAGTCCCTCTCCTCAAGAACCGATCCAAAAAGGTTCAGAAAGGTCTCCAGATAATTCAAGGGAGAAGGTACCAGCATAGGTATCATGCGGAAAAGTTCAGAAGGAAGGCCTCCAGATAATTTAAGGGAGAAAATACCAGAATAGGGATCAGGATTCTCTGACTAGCCTTGCTATGTCCCTTTAGTCACATCACTTTCCTCTGTATCTCAGCTTCCTCTTCTTTGGGTAGAGATAAGAAGTCAATCAGTCAATAAACATTTGTTACATTATTTAAATTATTATATATTAATATGTTTATTAAACATCTACTCTGTGCAGGCACTATGCTGGGGATGTAAAAGGAGGCAAAGACAGTCCCTGCCCTCAAGGAGCTTATGACGTAAGTCCTATTCTACTTGCCTCAGTGTTGTTTTGAGGCCCCAAAGAAAGCATGTAAGTATATGTAAGGGACTGCCCCCTAGAGAGACCCCTTCTTCCTTGTCTCTGTTTCATTTCCCCTTCCCCATACTGTACCCCCAGGAGACCCTGAGCAACATGTACTTACCCATCCAGACTTCACCAAACTGTCCAGCACCAAGCTTCCTCACCAGTTTCAGTGACTGCCGGGGCACTTCCCATTCATCCTGGGCCCACTGTGTCTGAAGATCCAGAATCACACAGGGCATAGTCAGCCTCTGGCATAAACCGTCCCCTTTCTCTGTGTTATGGTGACAAAAAGACGCGAAGGGGTCATGACTGGGGCAGCAAAGGCACCATGCCTTTCCCTTCTATGTGGAACATCCTAGCCCCCACCCCACCCCCAACCTGCTATTACTAATCCTTGCTCATTTACATTCCAGAAAGATATAGAAATGAGAGAAATTATGTTCTCTTCTCCACTGTCCTTCTGCTATTATTTTGCTTTATTTGAATAAAGCACCTAACACCTTGTCTTTCCTATACAGGGTGCTTACCACATACATTTTCCTTGCAATTTTATAAATGTAGAAAGCTTTCTGTTAAGGAAACATCCCTCTACTAAAACAGATAAGCAGACAGGTAGACGCAACTTCAACTTAAATAGTTGTCCAGGGCACTGAGAGGTTGATGACTTGCCCCATAGCCAGTATGTTCCAGAGTCTGGACTTGTACCAAGGTCATTCTGACTCCAAGACTAGACCTCTACATTAGACCAGCATAAAGTGTGCATTAATCTGCACTCTTCAAGTGCATTTAGATTAAATTTTGCTCCTTTTAAAGCTGTCATACAGTGAGCCTCTAGGTGGCAGACTTGGGATTGCTGAAGGTATGGCCACCTAATGACATTAATTGCCATGGGGAAATACTTTAGTGAACTGGTAATTTCCGTGGAAATAGAGAATTCTGTGGAAACAACATTATAACAGGGTAATCAGCCTAATCATCTTTATAGGGTGACTTTGCAGGGATGTGCTGGAGTCAGCTCTAATTGGTTCACAGAAGCTGATTGTTGAATTTTCTGGGTTAACTTTTTTACCTCACATCCACAAATGCCAAATCAAGCCTTGAGATATTGCTTTGTTGATTGTTTAGACTTAAGAAAGTGATGGAGAATAAGGGTAATAAATATCCTGTGTACATTTTTTTTCTTTTAAAGAGCTACTTGTTAAACATTTACCAGCAGGACCCTAAATATAACTCAGATTCAGTTACAGTGTATTAATGATGCTATTGTGAAATAACTGTCATATAATCACAGAGGAATTGTAAAAGGCAGTGTGAATAATAGGCTCCCGGAAGCACTCGGCATATTATCAGCAATGATTTGTAAGCAAGAAGTGGTATAAAAGACATCCTCAGTGAAATGTAATGATGGGGGAGCCTGTGAGCCAGTTGGGCAGTAATAGTGAGAGCTGGGCAGATGGGCAGCCCTAGTTTTGCATTGGTACCCACAAAATATTAAAAGAGAGACACAGGGGGGGACAGAGCCAAGATGGCGGCGTAGCAGCAGCAACATATCGCAGCTCTCACATAGCCACCCCAAAATACCCATAAAATAGGACTCTAAACCAGTCCTAGAACTCCAAAATGCACATAAAGATACTTCCCACTAAAGTCAGCTCGGCTAGGAGGAACCATATCAGCACTGCGAACCGAAACCAGCCTGGCCTGAAGCCGCAGCTGTGCCCTGGGGATGGCTGGATGAGAGGAGCAGTGAGCGGATTAGTGGCAGCTGCGAGCAGCGTTCAGAACTAGGTCAGTGGGACTTGCGGAATTGAGAGGGAGGCGCAGTCCGGCCAAAAGGCCTCCAGAGCGGAAAAGCGAAAGGCAGAGGTTTTGCACCCGCCTCCACATTGCAGCTTCCCGCCTGCGGCCTGCAGATAGCAGGGGGACTAAGCGATTGTTCTCAGGCCAGTGATCTCGCTTTGAGTGGCCTGGATCCGGATCGTGGTCTTGGGCTTCGGTCTTGGAGTCTTCGCTATCCAATCAGCCAGAAGTAAATAGGAAGGGTCCCAGCACCTTCTTGAGAGCTACGGCAGCTGGGAGGACCCCAGCGATTTGGGACAGAGCTTTCCCTTCTGGAAGCAGAGCCCCACAGAGATTTAAAAAAAAAAATAACGGACTGAACAACCATGAGTAAGAATAAGCATAAAAAGCAAAGTAAGAACAGCTCCCAAACCCTAGATTCCTTCTTTGGGGAAAAGAAAGATCATGGGAGAGAGAGGGAGGAGGAGAACGCAGCCAGAGCGCCCCCATCAGGGGCCTCCAATAAACATGAAAAATGCCTTATAGCTAGAGATGAGCTGAAGAAGGATTTTGAAAACCAAATAAGGGAAGTG
>JAQQSU010011807.1:0-12076 GCA_028627135.1 Pseudochirops cupreus
GATATTTCACATTGCCCTCTATTTTTTCATTTGTTTGGATCTGTTTGATAGTATCTTGATTTCTCATGAAGTCATTTGCTTCCATTTGCTCCACTCTAATTTTGACAGAATTATTCTCTTCAGAGTGCTTTTGAGATTCTTTCTCCATCTGGCAAAGGCGACTTTTTAAGGCATTCTTCTCCTCATTGGCTTTTTGGGCTTCTTTTGTCATTTGAGTTAATCTATTTTTTAGGGTGTTAATTTCTTCAGTCAGATTGCTGACTCTCTTTTCATGATTTTCTTGCAACATTCTTATTTCTCTTCCCGATTTTTCTTCCACTTCTCTTATTTGGTTTTCAAAATCCTTCTTTAGTTCATGTCTAGCTTTAAGGCAATCTTCATGTTTATTGGAAGCCCCAGGTGGGGGAGCTCTGGCTATGCTGTCTTGCAGCTCTCTGCCTTGGTCCTTCTTTTCTTCAAAGAAGGAATCTAGGGTTTGGTTGCTGTTCTTACCCTGCTTCTCATGCTTATTCTTACTCATGGTTGGTCAGTCTGTGGTTTTTTTTTTAATCTCTGTGGGCTCTGCTTCCAGAAGGGAAAGCTCTGTCCCAAATTGCTGGGGTCCTCCCAGCTGCCATAGCTCTCAGGAAGGTGCTGGGTCCCTTTCCCACTTCTGGCTCACTGGATAAGGAAGACCCACAAGACCAAAGCCCAAGACCGCAATCCGGATCCAGGCCACTCAAGGCGAGAGCACTCAGCCTCTGAATGATCGCTTGGTCCTCCTGCAGTCTGCAGGCCAAGGGCGCGGAAGCTGCAATGCAGAGGCGGGTGCAAAACCTCTGCCTTTTGCCTTCCAGCCCTGGAGGCATTTTGGCCAGACTGCTTTTCCCCCACAACCTTGCAAGTCCCACTGACCTAGTTCTGAACACTGCCGCAGCTGCTGCTAATCCACTTACCTGAGGCTCCTTGGCTCCTCTCGTCCAGCTGCCCCTGGGACTCAGCCAGGGCTTCAGGCCAGGCTGGTTTCGGTTCGCAGTGCTGATATGGTTCCTCATAGCCGAGCTGACTTTAGTGGAAAGTATATTTGTGTGTGTTTTGGAGTTCTAGGATTAGTTTAGAGTCATATTTTATGGGTATTTTGGGGTGGCTATGTGAGAGCTGCGATATGTTGCTGCTGCTATGCCTCCATCTTGGCTCCGCCCCCTCCTGGAGAATTTCTTGAAGGATGATGTCTAGGCTTTTTTTTTGATCATGGCTTTCAGGTAGTCCAATAATTTCTAAATGATCTCTCCTGGATCTATTTTCCAGGTCAGTGGTTTTTCCAATGAGAAATTTCACATTGCCTTTTATTTTTTGATTTGTTTGGATCTGTTTTATAGTATCTTGATTTCTCATAAAGTCATTAGCTTCCATTTGCTCCACTCTAATTCTGAAGGAATTATTCTCTTCAGTGAGTTTTTGAAATTTCTTTTTCATCTCGGTAATTTGGCATCTTAAGGCATTCTTCTTCTCGTTGGCTTTTTGGGCCTCTTTTGCCATTTGAGTTAGTCTGTTTTTTAAGGTGTTATTTATTTTCTTCAGTATTTTTTTGGGTCTCCTTTAGCAGGCTGTTGACTTGTTTTTCATGATTTTCTTACATCATTCTCATTTCCCTTTCCAATCTTTTCTCCACTTCTTTTAATTGATTTTCAAAATCCTTCTTGACGTCCTCCATGGCCTGTAACCAGTTCATATTTTTCTTGGAAGCTTTTGATGCAGTAGTTTTGACTTCATTGACTTCTTCTGGTTCCATATTTTGATCCTTTTAGTCTCCAAAAAAGGATTCTATGGTCTGAATATGCTTCCTCTGCTTAAACATCTTGCCATCTAATTACTTGACTTTTGAACTCTTTGCCATGGTAGAACTCTGCTTCCAGAGTGAAGAGAGCTGTGTCCCAAATTGCTAGGGTTTTCACAGATGTTGTCAGAGCTATGAGGAGGGCACCCTCTGTACAGACACCCCAAGTTCTGGCATATTGGCCACACACCCCAGGACCAGCACCCAAGACCACGATTCAGATCCAAGCAAATTAAAACAAGAGCGATTACCCCTCTGAATGGTTGTTTGGTCCCCCTATCATCTGCAGGCCAGGAGCTCTGGAGGCAGTCATGCAGCAGCAGCTGCAGCCACTCTGCCTCTGTCACCTCTCGCTCTGGGGGCAGGGGCCTGACCACATTCTTCTGTCACCCAGTTCTAACAGAGTTCCCCACTGACCTTTTACTTTCTCTTTGACATTTATGGGTTGAAAAGTCTGGAAACTGCCGCACCTGCTGATGATTCACTCTCCTGAAGTCTGCTCTGGCTGGTCTGTGCCATGGGTAGGGGCTCCTCAAGTCTGGTCATGGGCGGTTCACACAGGACTGTGCTCAGCTCCCAATATGGTGTGATAGACCCTTCCTATGGGCCTGCCAGGCTGCCTTCAACAGGAGATTTGTTTCTCTCTGTCACTTTGTGAGTTCTGTAGCTCTAAAATTTGTTTAGAGTATTTTACAGGTATTAGAGGTGTTTGGAGCAAGAGCCATGTGGAGTTCCTGTTTTTACTCTGCCATCTTGGCTCCCAAGAGCAGCCTGACCTTTCTAAAAGAGCTGAAATTTAATTCTCTGACTCTGAGCTAAAAAAAGAAATGACAGTGACCATTTCTCTTTCTGGAAAAAAAATGAGTAGCTTAGCTGAGGACTCTGATGGAGTCACACTTGGTAAGGAAAAATGGCACCACAGTGCCAAATGAACACCATCAAGTGGTTCCCATACAAGACCAGAAGAGGACAATACCTTATAAAAATTGTATACCATACCCATCATATGCTGGACAAAGACCATTACTTTAAGACAGTGGTTGAAAGGGGGTCCACTAAATTATATGTAAATATCCCTGCTGGCTGCATATTGACTAAGAACCAGGTTAACATTATCTATGTTCTATTTTATCTTATTTGTTGTGTTAAATGTTTCCCAATTTTATTTAAATGTGGTTCAGTCACACTTGGGAGAGTTGTAGGTCACTTTGGGGCCTTGTGTTGGAACTCTCTAACATAAAAGACCAGTGAAGAGCAGGCCTAGGGGCATTAAACTGTGAGCTCCTTAAGAGCAAGGAGGTAATAGTTCTGCTATACTCTTCCCTGGTCAGTCCTCCTCTTGTGTACTGTGTTCAGTTTTGGGTACCATATTTTAGAAAGGCCATTGGAGCCAGAAAGTGTCAAGTGTCAAGCAGCCAGAATAGTGATGCTTCAAGTCCCAGTCATATGAGGCTAGCTTGAAAGAAAGTAGTATGTTTAGCCTGGAAAAGAAAGGGTTGTAGGGGGACATGATAATTTTCTTCAAATTTTTCAAGTACAAAGTGGAATGTGAAAAAATGGATTAGAATTGCTCTGTTTGGTACCAGATGTAGAACCAGGAAAAATGGGAAGAAAATGTAAAAAGGGAGACTTAGACATCATGGAAGACTTTGTACCAGTTAGAGCTATTTAAAAGTGAAATGAAATACTTTCAGAAGTAGTGGGTTCCTCTTCTTTGGAGGTCAACAAATATAGTTTGGATGGCCACTTATTGGAGATCTTGTAGTGAGGATTCTTTTGGGGCTATGTGTTGGACTAGATAGCTACTGGGGTCCCTTCTGACTCTGAAACTCTGTGATTCTGCAATTTTTTTGAGCAGAGGGGTGACATAAGAAGACATCTGTTTTAGGAATATTATTCTGGCCAATCTGTGGAAGATGGTTTGGAGAAGGACCTGGATGCAGGGAGACCAATTAGGAGGCTACTGTAGTAGTCCAGATGACAGATGATGAAGGCCTAAATTCAGAAGATGACTATGTGAATGGAGAAAAGAGTATGGATACAAAAGATGCTATGAAGTAGGAGGTACAAGATTTGGGAACTGGTTGGATATTTGGAAAATTAAGAGTCAAGGATGACTCTGAATGTGTAAAACCCGGGTGACTAGAAGGATGATGGTGTCCAGAATAGTCAATTAGGCAGCTAGGTGGCACAGTGGATGGAAATGATAAACCTGGAGTAACGAAAACTGAGTTCAAATCTGGTCTCAAACAGTTATTTGGGCAAGTCACTTAACCTCTTTTGCCTCAGTTTTCTCATATGTAAAATGGGGAAAATAATAACACCTCTCTCCCAAGGTTGTTGTAAGGATTAAATGAGATAATTGTAAAGCACTTAAAATAGTGACTGTCATAGAATAAGTACCATATAAATGTTAGCTATTATTAAAATAATTTTAATTAACTAATTACAAGTATTATAAGTAATAACTATTAGAAATAGGCAAGCTTTGTGTTAAGCATACATGCCTAATCCCTCCCATTATCAATAGCACAAGGTTAGGCTATATATAGTCTTTGATCAGTTTTTTCTTTTCTTTTTTTTTTTTGGTGGGGGCGGGGGAGGTGAGGAGTAAGCCTAAGTTTTCCCCTGAACTAGGTAAAGATGAAAAGAATGGTCCTGGTAAGGATTTTTCAAACTAATTTGTCACCCTCACCTTCCAAGCAACCAGGCAGCAGCTACCATTTTCTTTTACCAAAATTTGTAAGTTCCATATTGCCTTTATTACTATATTAATGCCATTACAACCAAGGTGACTCTTCATCCATATAAAAGACCTTAAATAGAATTTTCCAAAAGAGAATAATCTTAAACTTTGGAGTTGTTAAATTTCTCTGTCCTGTTTGTCTATTTTTCTAATTTCCATTCCTGGAAACTCATCTAGGTACATACTGCTTTATTTTATCATTTTCCATTCCATCTCATTTCCCCAACTAAAATGGTGAAGAAAGGTTAGCTTGTGATACCCTTGCATGCCATGGGATAAGGAAATAAGGGCAGAGTTCTGAACACAACTATTAGAAGTTAAGTGCCCAATAAAAGTTTTAAGCAATGATGATGATAATAACATTCCAATGTAATCACTCTCCTGCTGCTAGACTCATTAGATAATAGGACAATATATTAAGAATATATTTCCTTGTCTAGATTATTGCCCCTATATAAGGAAATAAAGATACAGGAGTCAAGTAGCTTTCAGGGCATGAATAGACTTATGTTCGGGGTAATTTTGCTTATTAAGTGATTGGCAAAGCAGAGGGAGAAATTTAAGAGATGTCCCCTTCCCAGCCTCCAACTATTTCCCCCAAGGCTAGTTAAATGACCTGTCACTTATATAGGAATGAGACCCTGGGCAAGTCACTTAATTTATTAGTATCTTGGTTTTTATAAAGAAGTTGGATTAAATGATCTATTTGTCCTTTGCAATGATGACATTTTATGAGTCAGTATGTTTTTCAAGGCCTAACAATATAGTTCATGTTGTTTTAATGTTTTAAAAGTACTTTACATATATCATCTTATAAACATTTACATATACAATGGATCTCTTACATACTTTTTTTTTCAAATACATTTATTTGATTCTCAGAGCAACCGTGTGACTTATACACTATCATTATTTTTTTAGTTGAGGACACTGAGATTCAGAGAAATTAAATTAATTTCTCAGTGTCATAGACTAATATTAAGTGTCTGAAGTGGAAACTCCAGTCTTCTGGAAACCAAGTCTAGTGAACTATCCAAGTCTAGTGCTCTAGCTACGATGCCACCTTATCTCCCAGAAAAGCAATATGAATTGGCTGTCCCCTAAACCTGTCTTCCATGTATCAGCTTGGTCATGGAACAGAGCTACCCCACCTGCTTTTGACCAGTGCTAAAGGACACCAAAGAAGCAATTCCTTTATTGGCTACCAAGCAGGAAAGGCTTCTCGATCCTCAGTAGACCCCAAATAGATCTTGAAAAGGGAATAACTGTCCTCAAAGGTCTCTTCTTTTTCTGGCTGTAGATTAAGTCAGGTCTATTTACAGAATCATAGGTGTAGAGTTGGTAGACCTTAGAAGTTGTCTTGTCCAATTCTTTCATTTTACAGATTAAGAGAACTGAGGCCCAGAAAGGTGACAAAACTAGCTCAGATTCACTCATGAGATAGGTAGTAGGGTCAAGATTTGAACCCAGTTCCTCTGATTCTAAATTCCACAGTTCTCTTTCCACTGCAGATTAAATGACCTGTCCAAGATCACAGATGGGGTAAATAGGAGAGCAGGATTTTAATTCAGGTCCTGTAATTCCTCATTAAAGGTCCTTTCCACTGCACCATATTGTTTCTCACCTATAATGGGAGCATATGGATAATTAGTTGTTTTCTTATATAGTATTTTATTTTTTCCAATTACACGTAAAGACAATTTTTAACATTCAACATTTTGAAATTTTGAATCACAAATTTTTCTTCCTCCTTCTCTCCCCTTCCCTCTTCCTAAAATGGTGTTATGGGAATCTGAAGATCTTCCCTGCCCCTAGGCCCTTTGCTTAAGTGGCTCTGAGAACCTTCCCAGATTTGAAAGTAGACTCTGTCCCCTAATAGGCTGAATGTGGTCACATGGAGCCTGTGTTGGGAGGCTTGCTTTTCGGGAATGCCTGTGCCTTGTTGTTTTCTGATTGGGCAGCTGGTCTAGAGGGCTGTGACATTCTCCAATCCAGGAGGAGGCTATATATATGCCCTGATGTGAGGTTTTGCTTTGGGGCTCACTTTGAGAAGAGTTGTGTGTTTTGGCCAGATGAGACTCTGGGAAGCTGTTGAGCCCCCCAGATGTGAAAAACCCAAATGTTGGTGCTTCCCTCTCTGTTGACTGACTAGGTAACTGATGTAATGGTCAGACGGTTGGAAGCCCGTCTGCTGATCTGTTTCTTTGTCTGCTTGTAACTTGTGTTTGTATTCTGTTTGCATTCTCTGAAGTCCAGGGTGCTGACTTTTTCCCCTAAACTAGGTAAATGATATATGTTTCATTGATTAAAGTGAGACTGTTAACCCATTTTGAGTTGCTTTCTTTTAGAAAAGCAGATCTAGGAACCTGTGCCAGCAGCTGCCCTGGGTATGCTAGGGTGCTTGCTAATACAAATGGTAAGCAATAATTGATTGTTTTCATTGTTCTATCGCTATTACTTAGTTGTTTCAGTCTTCTCTGACTCTTCATGATCCCATTTGGAGTTTTCTTGGCAAAGATATTGGAACAATTTGCCATTTGTTTCTCCAGTTTATTTTACAGATGGGAAAACTGAGGCAAACAGGTTTGTGACTTGTCCAGGGTAGTACAGTTAGTAAGGGTCTGAGGCTGGATTTGAATTCAGGATAAGGAGTCTCCCTGACTTCAGGCACAATACTCTTTCCACTAGCTACCCATTGTTCTATTGAAACAACCTTAATTTTGAAAGGATCAAAAATTTCATTCAATTGGAGGATAAAGTGCAGCAATATTGCAATGTAAATATGACATTAGTGACCAATTTCCTGGAGATCTGAATTCCTAATAGCCTTAGAATCACCAAATGTTGCAGTTAGAAAGGATCTTATGAGATGATATAGAGTTTGACTCCCCCTCGTTTTATAAATAAGGAAACTAAAGCCCAAATTATTGGGGAGGTCTTATCTATGATCTTACCTACCCGGTGGCAGTACTAACACTAAAAGAACCCAAGTCTCCTGATACCTAGTCTAGTCTCTATCTTGAAATGTAGCATTTAGGTTAGTGTGAGATAGGGTGAGTTAGCACTGACATCTTGGGTCCTGTGACTTTGGGAGCCCCCTCAGAGTGACTTCTTGATAGCCTTGAATAAGATTTACTTGTTCAAACTACAAGTGACACAGATAGTGCTACTAGTTACCTACATCTACCTACAAACATACATAGTCTCTAGTTGAGAGCCTCTCTTTTTGAGGTTAGTAAAGTGCCAGACGGTTTCTCAGAAGAAGCCAGACAAGAAGAATCTCCTCTGTTACCTTGACAGAAGTTGCCTCTCTAAATTAATTCTTTTGTCTAGAAGTCCAGTAATTTATGCAATTACCAATGAAATAAATATTCATTTTCTATCCTGGCTTAGTCTTTTGTATCATGGGCAAAAAGAAAGCTTATTTCCTAAGTGAAGGTTACTTTCATATTAAATTTATAAAGTAGCACCCTACCAAGTATAATCAAAGCACTTTAATGAATTTCATGAAAGGATCCTCCATTTATTTCAGCAACCAAAAAAATTTCACACATGTTGAGTATTCAGAAGAAGTAATTTGCCACAATCATGATCTTTTAAAAATAAATTAATATCTTTTGTTTTTACATTGCTGAAATTCTCCCCTATATATTTCTTCTTCCCCTTCCCAAAGAGCCATCCCTTATGTTAGAGGCTGGCCCGACACCAATATCCTGCTAATTTAGGTTTGATGCTGGGATTTGTAAATTATTGAACAATTAACAGAAGGAAGTTTAGTTAGCCCAAATATAGCAAAGATACTATGATAAAGAGACAGAAAAAAATTCAACAAAATTGATCAACACATAGAAAAAAATTGACATTTTATGCAATGCAGTAATATATACTGTGCTGTTAATGTATTTTTGCTTAATGAGAAGATCTTTCCCATCCATTAATAGGGAGCCCTTTCCTTGAGTCACATGGAAACCTGAGTCACATGAGTCTGTGGTGGGAGGAACTTGCTGAATAGGTGGAAAAGGAAGGGGTGGAGCAGGAAGGATGGAATAGGAAGAGGTGGAACTGGAGCAGAGCCTAGAGAAAGTTAATCAAATTAGTTAGAGCTGAGGGAGAGAGAGGAAGCAGACAGTGAGCTATGAGTGTTTGTTTGTGGGAAGTCCCTAGCAGGGGGAAGAGTTGGGGATGGCAGTGTCCTTTGCATTGTTATTGTATATAGATTTCTTTGTTGTTATAATGGATTTGGTTTTCAACTTTCTGGTGTTTGAATAAATGTTTTGGTTCTGTCTTCCATGTGGAGAGTCTGTTATATTTTGCTATTCAGACTTATGCCAGCATATTCATAGCCACTGTAGATGCTGTAAATATTATGTTGGCACTACACATATCCATGAACATCTCCCTTTATTCTTCTGCCTCTGCAAAGGAGTCAGGGACCAAGTTTGTTCTTTGTAATGTTATGACATTCATTTTTTATTGTTTTTTTGGTTGTTCTTCTTTCTATTTAACTTAAAATAAGGCCTCAAAGTGAAGTTTAGAGCAGTAGAAATATTTCAAAGTCAGGCTAAAGCAATTGTCCAGATTAAGACAACTTGGCAAGACATCAGGAAAGATCTGACCTACTAGGCAGTGGTCTGGCCTGAGAGAAGTGCAAACTGCAGAATTAACAAAGAGCAAGTCCTAAGTGTAGCTGTGTCTGGAGAGCTTTGGTGGCTAATCAGGGCAAGACTGGGATTCAGGGAGGGATGTCCACTGCTGGTGCTAGATGTTGGGTCCAGGCACCTTGTTAGGTGCCTGTAGCTATGAGAGAGAAGAAATGAGTACATGAGGTGGTCACAGAGGGATGGGATTCAATTTTGATTACATTAAACTGAAAAAGTTTTGTACAAATAAAACCAATGCAATCAAGATTAGAAGGAAAGCAGAAAATTAGAAAAAATTATATAGTTTCTCAGATAAAGGCCTCATGTCTCAAATATATAGAGAACTGAGTCAAATTTATAAGAATATGAGTCATTCCCCAATTGATAAATGGTCAGAGGACATGAACAGGCAGTTTTTAGAAGAAGAAATTAAAGCTATATGTAGTCATATGGAAAATGCTCTAAATCATTATTGATTATAGAAATGTACCATCTCATGTCTATCAGATTAACTAAAATGATAGAAGGGAAAAATGTGAAATCTTGGAGAGAATGTGGAAAAATTGTAATACTAATAAACTGTTTGTGGAATTGTAAACTGATCCAACAATTTTGGAGACCAATCTGGAATTATACCAAAGGAGTTATAAAATATGAGAGAGAAGGAATGAGTACATGAGGTGTACTCACTTGACCCAGCAATACCACTCACTATTAGGTCTGTTTCCCAAGGTGATCAGGGAAAAGATTAAAGAACCTATATGTTCTAAAGTATTTATTGCTGTTATACAGTCATTTTTTTTTTCTGTCATATCTAACTCTTCATGACCCCATTTGGAGTTTTCTTGGCAAAAATACTGAAGTGGTTTGCCATTTCCTTCTCCAGCTCAGTTTACAGGTGAGGAAACTGAGGCAAACAGGATTAAGTGACTTGCCTAGGGTCACATAGCTAGTAAGTGTCTGAGGAGAGATTTGAACTCAGGAAGAGTAGTCCTCTTACTCCAGGCCTCGCACTCTATCCACTGTACTACTAAACTGCCCAATAAAGATATTTATATCGGTTCTCTTTGTGGTGTCAAAGAACTGGAAATTGAGGGGATGCCCATAAATTGAGAAATGGCTGAATAAGTTGTGGTATATGATTCTAAAGGAATACTACTGAGCTGGAAGAAATGACAAGCAGCTTGATTTTAGAAAAATGTGTAAAGACTTAGATGAAATAATGGAGAGTGAAATGAGCAGAACCAAGAGAACATTGTATACAGTAACAGCAATATTGTTCAAAGAGTGACTGTAAATGACTAAGCTTTTCTGAGTAATATGGATATTCAAATCAACTATCAAGGATTTGTGAAGGAAAATGCTATCCACCTACAGAGAAAGAATTAGTATATGGAAGTATGTATTGTATAGTTCCACATATATATCTATATCAAATGTTGTCCTATAATGCAAGGTTGGGAAGGTGGGAAGAAAGAAAAGATACAACCTAGAACTCAAAATATAACAAAAATGAATAAATAAAATAAATGCTTGGTGCCTACAGCCTACCTGACTAACTTGGGATCCTCTAGATTTGAGTCAAAATTTAAGCTTTAAGTAATTTTTCTCCCAGGGCACCAAGGTATAACAAGCCAAAGAGTATGAAGAAAGGTGTCTGATCGTTCCTTTGGGTGGGCAGGCTCACCAAGGTCTGAACTCCAACATCAAGTGCATGACTTCAGAACAAAAAGGCTCTCTGGCAGAGAGGGAGAGGGCGGAGTGCCCCAGTCCCCTTGGACCCAACAGCAATTGTTAATTGTTAGACACATATGGTTTAGATGTCTGCAAAACCAAACTCCCATGATCTGCTGTATGATTGTGACCCTTGAAGTGCAATCACATTAAGCCAACCACTGGAGACTACAGTTCAACAATACTGACTTTAAATTCAGCCTTCATGTGTTTCATTTTTGAAATCTCATTTTTTAATTCAGAAAAGTTACTCTATTAATATAAAAACAAGTTCATTTGAATCGAGAGTTCAAAAGTTAACTCTATCTCCCCTCAATGGGTGGGGAAGAACTCTGGACCACAGTTAAGGGATTCAGATTTGTTTTTTAATTACTCTACCATTATCATTATCTGTAAACCCAAACTCCAGGATACTAATTTTTTTTAAAAAAACATTTCAGGAAATAAAGTAGATTTATATTTTTAGATCATTGAGGGAGGGTGAGTAATAAACTTTGTAGTTACTCTTTTTAGCTACTTGATCTAGTTATGGCCCCATTTCTTTTTTTTTTCCTCTTTTTAAAAAATAAATTATTTTATTTATTTTCTTGTTTACATCATTCATTTCCATGGGATTTTGAGTTACAAATTTTCTCCCCATCTTTCCCCTACCCAATACCTCAAAACAGCCATCCCACTGTATAACCCCTCCCCCAATCTGCTCTCTCCTTTGTCCTCCCCCTCGTCCCTCTGTCTTTCCTGTAGGGCAGAATGGATCTCCCTACCACAGAGCCCGTATATCTTAATTCCCAGTTGGATGTAGTTAATAATAATAACAACAATAATAATAATAATATATACATATATCTTTTTAACATTTGATTATAGAACTTTAAATTCTAGATTCTTTCCCTTTCTCCCTCATCACCCACTCCCACTGGAAGGACAAGCAATTAAATACAGACTGTACATATGGAATTACACAGAATATCTCCACAGTGGGCATATTGTGAGAGACTGATTATATGTCCCTCCTTCCTATCCTGCCCCCCCTTGTTCTATTCTCTACCCTGTCCCTGTCCCTTTACAGAAGTGTGTACTTCCAGCAACCCTCCCCCCAACCCTGCCCTCCCCTCCATCATCTCACCTCTCATCCCCATT
>JAQQSU010011808.1:0-12076 GCA_028627135.1 Pseudochirops cupreus
TCCACTTCTCTTATTTGGTTTTCAAAATCCTTCTTAAGCTCTTCTATGGCCTGTAATCAACTTCCATTTTTCTTGGAAGCTTTTGGTGTGGGAGTTCTGACTGTGTTGTCTTCCTCCAGTTCCATGCTTTGATCCTTTTTGTCCCCAGAGAAGGAATCTAGAGTTGGATTGATGGCCTTGCTTTGCTTCCTTTGCCTGGTCATGTGGCTAGTCAATTACTTGGCTTTTGAGCTCCATAGAACTCTGCTTTCAAAGGGGAGAACTCTGTTCCAAAACACTGGTGTTTTTGCAGCTGCCAGAGCTATTACAAGGCCGCCATATCTGCAGCGCCCACCAGCTTTGGCTCACTGAAAACGCACCTCAGGACTACCACCCAAGACTGCGATTCCAATCCAAGCAGCTCAAGGCAATAGTGCTTAGCCTCAGAATGATCGCTTGGCCCCCCTGCAACCTTCAGGCTGGGAGTTCTGAAACAGCCACATGGAGGTGGCTGCAGGGCCACTGCTTCAGCCACTTCTAGCTCTGGGGCAGTTGACTGGACCCTCTCCCCCAAATTTAGCCAAGTTCCACTAACCTTTCCCTTTGTCCTTGGCTCTTATGGGTTAATAATTCTAGAAACCACCACAGCTGCCGGTGATCTGCTCTCTGAAAGCTTCAGCCACGGCTTGTCCTTGGTGGCCCTTGGGCTACAGCCATGGGTTCATGTGGTGCTGGTCTGGGCTCCCAGCATGCTGTGATGAACCCCTTTCCATCTGCCTGCCAAGCTGCCTTCAGCGGGATCTTTGTTTGTCTGGCTTTTTGTGCATTCTGGAGCTGTAAGATTTGTTTAGAGTTATATTTTATAGGTATTTGAGGTGGTTATGGGGGGAGCTGTGAAGTTTGCTGTTTCTATGCCACCATCTTGACTCCACCTCCCTCTGATCATAATTTTAGATGTGACATCACCCCATGATATTATTGGTACTATTCAAAAAACAAAGGACAAATAATAATTTAAAATAAGTATTCATAGGGATATTGAACTGTTCTTCCTCTTTCACAATCATTGGGTCTCAGACTCATGAACTTCATTGAACATATATAAAATGATTTGAAGTGTATTGCATTCTTGCTAGTCATTCCTTGAGTGTGAATGATGGATTGCCAAGCTCTGCCTAATGACTGAGAGGGGAACTGTGTTGGAGACCACCTGAAGATATGGCATCATTTAATTGCTTAGAGTTCTTGTTTTTGTTGGGGCATTCCCATTTTAGAGATCCAGATCATATGAGGAGCTGAGTATTACAGATAGGAGAAGATGAAACTGGGAGTCCAACCAATGAATTCATTCACTTATTCAACATATTCATTGTTCCCCTCTTGTTCTAAGTACTTTTCTTAGATCTGGAAGAGGCAGCTGAGGGTATAGCCAGGAATGGAGTTCCCACTGACCCAAAGAAACATTGACACTAGGATAAGAATAGACAAAAAGTTTTGGGCTTTACTAGCTCCTTTCTGGTTAATTAAAATCAATTATTGGAACAATTAGAGTTTGGAAGTACCCCTACCCCATATCTGCCCCTTAAATTATTTTTTGGTGGATTCTGCAGCCAGCCTGTGACTGACTCAGGCTGTTGTATGACTGCAGATATGACAGCAATGACCTGATTTCTTGACATGTGACTCCACTGCAGGTTGTTGTAGCAGGAGGTGGTGTGTTAGGGAGAAGGCTCCCTGTTGTATAAGCCTGGTCATTTGGGGACACAAGCATAAGGAAGGATATTTTTTCTTTTGTCTTCCTGCAGAAGCAAATTAAAAAAAAAAACTTTACCTTTTAGAGGACTATATGTTACTGTGCTGTGTATCAAGATCTCCCCAACATTCAGTGTCTCTTATGTAGGCATGGGGGAGGAGCCTTAAGACTAGCCTTAGGTGCCAACCATGGAAATCTGTCCTTTAATGCAAGAATGATAAAACTGAGCATAGAGGAGAAACTACTCCTCCACAAAGCCAGTTAGAAGTCCATGCACTTAGATTCTTAGGTTCTAGGATCATGGATTAAATATGCTTCAATTTAGAATAGGAATCCCTTGTCACTAATGGAATGCTTTAGAAGCCATTCATTACAGAAACTGAAGCTCTGAAACATTGACTTGTCCAAGGTGATAGAGGAAATGTGTCAGAGGTGAATTTGAACCCATGCCCACTGACTCTTTCTCCTTGGAAGAAAGGAGACTCGAAGGAGAAGAAAGGAATCTACAGCTGTTACTCCCAACTTGACCCCACTGGGATAAGGCAGAAAGTTTCCATGAGAAGCAGAAAGGAAAAGGAAAGAAAATGGAAAGAGGGCTTCCTGCTTACTGATACTAAGAGCCCCTCCTCACTCGCATATACACCAGCCCCACTCTTATTATCCTTCAACAAAAGGAGCCTTCAAAACAAATGATGCTTCCCTCATCCTCTTGGCTAGAACTATAGATAACAGAGGTAGATATCCCTGTTCTTCGACTGACTCACTTGGTCAGGTTACTTATAACCTGTCTGGCCCTCATTTGCCCTCTCTATAAAATGAGAATTATAACCCCTGCTCTTCCTTCTATCCTTCCCAGGAAAGTTATGTGGATTAAAAGAAAGTGAAATAATAGCTGAGGAAACCCTTTGGAAATAAAAATGCTCTATTTCCTGAGGTGGTACCCCATACTCTCCTGGGCAATGGGATCTGAGCTGCTTCACTGTGTATTTATTATATGAGAAACTCAAATATCAACTCAGATAGATTCAGTCAAACCTCTCTCCCCACTCCATCCCCAGGCATCCAGACCCTTCTCTTTAGACAAGTATGCTCAACAGTTAGCTAGCATTAGTATAGTACTTTAAGATTTGCAAAGTAATTTACAAATATTATCTCATTTGAACAACAGAATAACCCTAAGAGGAAGGTGTCATTATTAGAAGAAACTGAAGCATAAGAGGTTAAAGAATTTGCTCAGGGTCACACAGATAGTGTCTGCAGCAGAATTTTAATTCTGTTCTTCCTGATGCCTGGCTGGGTGATCTATCCACTTCAACACCTAGCTCCTTCCTTATCATCCTACTGAAGTAATCCACACAAAATTGTTCATGACTTAATGAGCTTTTCCTCTTCAAAAGATTTTGTATCATGGTAATCTTTTTAAGTATCATAGGTATTTCCATTTTAAACAATAATGCCCCAAGAGAAAAAAGTTTAACTCATATGCTATAATGGTAGAATCTCAGGAATCATGGTATCCAGCCAAGGGAGATATCTTTGTTCTGGGAGACTTCCCTATAAATTAATCATCTCAATTTTAAGTAAAATCTCAGCCTCTATCAACAAAAAAAAATTTGAGTCTCTACCCTCAATTTCTTTATATTTAATTACTAATAAATCGTATATATGTATTACTATTGTGTGTACTATACACTAACACTTGTGCAAAAATAAAAATGAATAAGGGTAAGATAAAGACAAAATTATATTTGACCCTAGATTCATTGGGGAGCCACTGAATTTGAGTAGGAAAATGACATGGTGAGACTTTTATTTTAGAAAAATCTCTCTAATAGCTGAATGAAAGATGGATTAGAGACTTGAGACTAGGAGACCAATTAGGATGCTATTGTAAGAATATAAATAAGAGTCAGTTTCTATATAATGCATTTAAGTTTGCAAAGTGCTTGCACATATTATCTTATTTTATCTTCACCACAACCCTGAAAGGTAGGTACATTTTACAAATGAGAAAATTAAGGCAAATGGAAATCAAATGACTTATCTAGGGTCACACAATTAGTGTCTAAAGCAGACATTGAATTCAGTCAGGTCTCTTTAACTCCAGGTCCAGCACTCTATGCACTGTGCCACCTAGCTGTAATGAGTCAAGGCAAGTGATGATGGGGGCCTAAATTACAGAGATGGCTATATTAAATAGAAAAGGATAAGTTCAAGAAGTAGAATCAACAAGTTTTGGCAACTGATGGAATATGTGGCTTGGAGTGAGGGAAAAGGAGAAGTTGAAAATGACACTGAGATAGATCATGGATGGTGTAGCCCTTGACTATAAGTTTTGAATATAGATGGTTTCATGGGAGTCAAGATAGTATTATGATATTTATAATCCAAATCACAATCCATCCTTGCCTTTGTGACTCACTCTGCTCCACACAAAATGAAAAGAGGGAGAAGACAGGCTTCTTATTCACTGGTCACTGCCTCTAAGTGAAGAGCCCCAGGGTAGCATCTGCAGCAGCCACAAGGTGACTTGGGAGAGAAGGAAGGAGGGGCTGGGGCCTGAATTTTCCCAATGGAACCTGGATAGCTGATGTGGGTAGGAATTCAGTTAGGTTATAACAGCCCTGAGGAGGTTGAGATGAAGGTGAAAGATTGTCCAGAAGAGAAAGGATATTGGAATAGAGAATCTGAGAGGGAGATGAGGAGACACATACCCGGAGGTAGGCATGCTTATATTGGAGACTAGCCCCACATTGTACTGTCCTAGCTAGGGTGGGAAACAATCTCTCTTTCAATCTTCTGAATTCAGTCACATAATCCCAAAGTGGGGGCCCCAAACTCAATTTGGAACTCGTTGTTCTAAATGGTATTTTATAGGCTACCAATACATGTGCGTAGCTATGTACCAGTTTAGCACTGGGGGCTTTATCTTCCTATTGTGCCTTTTCCTCTATCATTTTGATCTATGTTTCATCTCTATCAAGTATAAATGTTCTTCAGCCTACAAGAATTTGCAAAGAAGATACTTTGCAGAGGGTAAAAGTGAACTATAGGAAGTAGTCAGTGAAGGTGACAAGGTGCTGTGGGGGAGAAGAAAGACAGCTGCTTTCTAATGATACTGCTTTCTCAGTAACTAGGAAGGAGACGGTTTAGTGCTATTGTTTCTGTGCATATTAAACTACTAATCCACATCCTATTCTGGCTGCACAGACTACCTCACATCTGTATGCCTTACCTACAATCTGTAAAGCTAATTTGTTAAACAGCTTTCTTCTCTCATGGGAATGGGGTCATTGGTCACAGAAGATTGATTAAGCTCTTGGTGAATCAACATTAATGAAAATCAGCACTTCCTAATGAGTGTTTTTATGGCAGCCCCATAAAAAAGCATTCAAAAAGGAGAAACAAATAAACAGAAACAGGCAGAAAGTCCAGGAGGTTTCTCCCAATTTTCCCATAACTTTGGACTTAGCCTAAAGGCAATGACAGAAAACATTCAGGATATAGGCATTTCCTTCTACCCACCCCCACCTCCAATCATTTGCTAACTGCCCTAAAAATCATTTCTACAAAGAACTGGTCTTTCCCACATTTCCTCCTGGTACTTCATCATCTACCATGTTCTACCTATGCCTCCTCCTCCTTCTGTTTGGCAACCCAGTTGATGCAAGTCAAGCATCTGTCTCCAGCAAGCATTCAGAAACCACAAACATAGCCAACCATGAAACCAAGCAAAAGAGGAGCAGGGAAGGATTATTCCATTCATTTTTTTCTATAGCTCACCTAAAGATGTCCTTAAAACACTGGGAATGAAGGCTCTTACGAACTTTCCTAGATAAAATCAGAAACATAGAAAACATAATTTGGTACACATTAAAAATGATTTGGTATTGCTGAATGTGGAGAAGGAAAAGACTGAAAAAAGTAATGTGAGAAATATGATAGTAAAATAGCTGCACTCCATATCCACCAAGGATATAACAAGAAAATGGAATTAAGGCAAAAGAAAATAGATTTAGGAGATGCAAAAACCTGAAGAAAAAACTATAAAGCCACCTTGAAGTTTCTCTTCTCCAAAATTTTTACTAAAAATGAAAGTTTTTGAGGTTTTATGAATAAATAGAATATTATAACTAAAAGTAAAAATTAACAAAGTGAATATGAGTATTGTGTGTGATATATAAATAGCTCTGTAAAGGAAAAAAGTATGGTATGCTTTTCTGCTAAATTATATTTTTCCTCCAAGTTATCCCCAAACACATTAAACCATGGTTTAATAATTTCTAAGAATTTTAAGTATCTAAATTTAGTTTAGATCTAAGAAAGAGCTTTCTTATAAAGATTCTATAGAGGTTATAAAGTTAGTATTAGAGATTATGAAATATTGTTTCCTTGGGAGCTTTATGAATACAACTGGATTACTGTTCACATGGAATGGTGAAGAGGAGTGTGTGTGTGTGTGTGTGTGTGTGTGTGTGTGTGTGTATGTGTGTAAAGTGGGATACTGTGAGGTCTGACCATTATAGATAGTCTACAAACTTTTCTCCTGAGAAGCTACTACATTTTTTTCAACTTAAGTTTCATCATAGGAAGTTAAGATAGCTCAGGGGTACAGGGTATGTGAAGTAGGATTTGAGTTGTTTATAGGAGTATCCTATTAGCAAGCCATGGAAAGCAGGGAAAGGTCAGGCTGTTAGGTGCCAAAATTTCAGTATTTCATTTGTTATCATTATAGTCAGGCACTAAGCCATTTAATGAGGGTTACTTTAGAGTAACTATAATATTGAAAATATATTAGTAATTAGTTATAAAAAGAGTTCCCCAAGTAATCACTCCACAGAGGAGGTAATGTATTTAATAAGAATCTCCATTCAAATTGTGTGACTGTGCCTTGGTTAATGCTACTGAAGCAGTGTGGCCCATTGGAGAAGGACAATGGGTTTGAAATCAGAAGACCTGGGATAAAGTCCTGCTTATGACCTGGGGCAAGTCATTTAAATTCTCTGACCTCAATTTCTTCACTTGTAAAGTAATGTATGAAATGACCTCTGAGGTTCCTTCCAAATTTAAATCTAGGAAATCTAGGAAACTGAAGACAGGTTCATCTTTATGTAGCATTTTAAAGTTTGCAAAGCACTTCATATGCATTATCTCATCTAACAATTACAACAACCCTATGAGGCAAATACTACAGGTATAATTATCCTCTTAAGTTATCCTTTATTTTACATGTTGAGAAACAAAGGCTGAAAAGATATAAAGTGCTTTCCTGGGGTCATGCAACTAGTGATTGATTCAAAACCACATTTTTCTGATGCAAGGTCCCATACTTTATCCATTATGACACAGTGCCTCCCTCTGGAATTTACTTAAACACACACACACACACACACACACACACACACTCAGTTGTGGTAAGAATTGGGATGGAGTGAAGGGTAAAGACACTTCTGATATATCGAGACTTCAGGGAAGAACCTATAATTTCAAAGTAAAATGAGTCAGAAAAGTTGAGGGATTAAGAATGCTGTTTAGAGATAGGTACAACTTTGTATACTAGAGCTATGATTTATATGATCAGGCATTCCCTTAAAATGAATATATCTTATCTCCCTCACTTGACAGGGTTATCCTAATCCCTAGTCACCACCTAACATAACGATGGGTCTAAAAGACAACACTGGTTTTCATTTGCCAATTGGCACCCTTAAATAGCAGTAGAGAGCTGTCTGAGGTCCAGAACTTGTCTAGGCAACAGAATTACTGATTTTCAGCATTTTGAGTTCAATGTGTCTCGATGGAATTGGTAAGCAACCATGCCCACTGGGTATTTATGGTCAATTCAATAGAATCCCATTTCTATTCTCCTTGGAGTAGGATCCCAAACATCTCTCTAATAGGATTTTTACTTCTTCCCTATGTGTCATGTAGAAAGAAAAACAACAGGTACTTTCTCAGAACAATTTTCCTTTTAAAGGTTTGACTTGTCCTAGTCTGGAGTCAATTTGAAAGGGCTAACTTCCTCTAAAGACAGCAGCTAGCTGAATTCCTCCATATGCCCAAGAATAGACAAAGACCAGCATGTCTTTTCCCTAGGAATTTTCCATTCTCCCAGGAACACATAAATGACATAACTCCATGAAGACAAAATCAAGTGGATAACAGTATAACTCACATAAATGGGCAAAAAGGAGTGATAACAGTATCCCAATGTTGAATTCAAGAATCTTCCTGATTCCCATAGTTCTGTAAATACCACTACTATAAAACACTTCATATTTAATATGATGATAACAAGTCCTGCTAAATAAGATACAAGAAGCTAGAGCACTTACAGAGTTTCCCTGCATTTGAATTTTATTGACTTCCTGATGTCATGAAGTATCAACTTATGAATCAACTGTTCTATTTGTGCGACTACGGCAGATTCTACCTACTACTGGCATAGAGAAAGGGAATCAATGGAAGCCCTAAAAATTGACAGATAGCATTCAAAAATAAGAACTATCCATAGATTATGGAATTCTAAACAAGAAAATGTCACTTACCAACAGTGATTGTACCCACACCCTGATGGCACTAATTCCTCTGTGTCTTATCTCCTGGACACCAGTTTCCAAATCTCCTCATCAGACCTTCTGACTCAAGCTTCTTCATTCTTATTCTGATGAACCTCCAAGTATGATATGATCAGCAGAAGTATAACTATTAAAAAAATTTTTTATAGGACAACTATTTCCAATCCTGTCAGTCTGCATCAACTTAACATGCTCCAAAAGACTATGAAACCTAGTAACCTCTTGTGAGATAACCTCAAATGGAGGTTTGTAGGAACCCTCTCCAAGAAGCTGAACTTTTAAAGCTCAAAGATTCACTCTTAACTGAAGCTGCTAATAGAAGCCACCAACCTCTGATCTCAGTTGAGGGATACCCAATGAGAAATAAACTAGTTCTGGCAAAAGCTGAAACCTATTTCCAAATCCCAGCATAGCTGGTTCCAGCCACCAGAAAAGTTTTCTGGCAAATATGAGGAACTAACTGTGTTCTTGGCTTAGATCCAATTATCCTTATAGCTCCAACCCCAGAACATCCCCACTGACCAAGCCAAAATTGTCCTAATCATTTCTTACTTATAAGGGAGGAGAGTGCCATAATAAGTGACATGACTGATAATTAAAAAGAGTGCTTTGCTGAATGACTTTGATAATTTTGCTTTACAACAGGGAAAGGAGGGAAGTAGGGACAAGGACACATGTCCAGGCAAGAAGCAGCAAAAACAGATCCGGAAACTTAGGCAGGAGCAAGTTTCAGTAATAGACTGCATATTTTCCAGACCATGAGTCAGCTCTTCACTTGGAATAATATTGCTCCAATGAATAAGTTTATCCAAGGGTTAGACTTCCTTTTGTGCTAATTCACTAGAGGCTGACTACTTCTTTGTCTGCCCTAATTGAATGGAATCTACACACTGAATATTGACTTTGGACTTATGCTATCACATCCTGAAGTGCTAACTCCACATCTGATGCAACCTCACTGACTGTTGCATAGGACCAAATTCAAACGAGTAGAGTCTGGTCCTTACTAATTATATTGAAATTAATAGGTGACCTGAGGAAAGATAATGCCTATATGTCAGGCAGTTGGGCTGCTACCAAAACAATTGCTCTATTCAAGAATACAGGACAGCTAGGTGCAGAAGGTAACAGATATATAAGGTAATATGGGACAGTGGAAAGAACATTGGTTTTGAAAGGAGTAGTCTTGGATTTAAATCCCACTTCTGATGCCTGTGTGACCCTGGGCAAGTCACTGAACTTCCTCAAGTTTTGGTTTCATTATTTGCAAAATGAGAGAGTTGGACTAGATGGCCTCTGTAATCCTTTCCATCTCTATATATTTGAGGCTAAGATAAAATGATGCCTATGGGGAGATGGACTGAAAGAGTAGCGGACATGTATCAGGATAACAGAACTTGGGAGACATGGACCAGCAGAAAGAAGCTGAGCTGTGTGACAGAAGCATTTCCCTTTCAACTCTCTCCATTATAGAGGCTGAGAGTCAAAATCTTTTTTTTTCCTAAAAGTAGACTTCAATCTTCTTTTTTTTCTTTTTTTTAAATCAATTTATTTTCCTGTTTACATCACTCATTTTCATGAGATTTTGAGTTACAAATTTTCTCCCCATCTTTCCCCTACCTACCACCCCAAAACAGTGATCCCACTGTATAGCCCCTCCCCCAATCTGCTCTGTCTTATGTCCTCCCCCATTGCCCCTCTGACTTTCCAGTAGGGCAGGATGGGTCTCCCTACCCCAGTGCCTATATATCTTAATTCCCAGTTGCATGTAGTTACTAATAATAATAATAATAATATATGTACATACATATTTTTAACATTTGACTAAAGAACTTTAAATTCTAGATTCCTTCCCACACTCCCTCATCATCCGCCCCTACTGGAAGGGAAATTTTAATTTAGTACAGGTTGTACATGTGTAATTACACAGAACATCTCCATAGTGGACATATCATGAGAAGCTGATTATATATCCCTCCTTCCTATCCTGCCCCCCCCCCTTGTTCTATTCTTTACCCTGTCCCCATTCCCTTTACAGAAGTGTGTACTTCCAGCAACCCTCCCCCACACCCTCCCTTCCCCTCCATCATCCCACCTCTCATCCCCATCCCCCCTACTTTCCTGTGTGGCAAGATACCCAGTTTAGAGTTTATGTCATTCCTTCCCTAAGCCAAATTCAATAAGAGTAAGGTTGACCCTTTCCATTTTGCCTTCCTGTTGTTCCCCTCCATTGTAACAATTATCCCTAGCCTCTTCTATATGAGATGATTGACCCCATTCTGTCTCTCCCTGCCTCCTCTCATTCTAATCCTCTCCCACCTCAGAATTTCACCTTTTAAAGTATCATCCCTTCTTATTCAATTGATCCTGTGCCCTCTATGTACACATATATACACATACTCAGATATGTGTTCATACACATATATAAACATATGTGTATGTATATGTATATATACATTTGTATTCCCTTCGCCTGTCCTCATACTGAGAAAAGTTTCATAAGTTTCAATTATCGTTTTTCCATGTTGGCATGTAAAACTAGTTCAACTTTGATAAGTTCCATATGATTTCTTTTCCAGGTTTACCTTCTCATGCTTCTTGTATTTGAGTGTCAAACTTTTTTTTCAGTTCTGGTTTTTTCAGCAAGAATGTTTGAAAGTCCTCCACCTCAGGGGTGGAGCCAAGATGGCGGCATAGGAGCAATAACATATTGCAGCTCTCACATAGCCACCCCAAAATACCCATAAAATATGACTCTAAACTAATCCTAGAACTCCAAAATGCACACAAATATACTTTCCACTAAAGTCAGCTCGGCTTCGAGGAACCATATCAGCACTGCGAACTGAAACCAGCCTGGCCTGAAGCCCTGGCTGAGCCCCGGGGTGGCTAGATGAGAGGAGCTGAGGAGCCTCGGGTGAGTAGATTGGCAACAGCTGCAGCAGTGTTCAGAACTATGTCAGTGGGACTTGCGGGGTCGTGGGAGAAAAGTGGTCCGGCCGAAATGCCTCCAGGGCAGGAAAGCGAAAAGGCAAAGGCTTTGCACCCACCTCCACATTCCAGCTTCCGTGCCCTCGGCCTGCAGACTGCAGGGGGACTAAGCGATTGTTCAGAGGCCAAGTGCTCTTGAGTTGAGCGGCGTGGATCCAGATTGCGGTCTTGGGCTTTGGTCCTGTGAGTCTTCTTTATCCAGTGAGCCAGAAGTGGGAAAGGGACCCAGCATCTTCCTGAGAGCTATTGCAGCCCTTCTGGAAGAGGAGCCCCACAGAGATTAAAAAAAAAAATCACAGACTGACCAACCATGAGTAAGAATAAGCATAAGAAGCAGAGTAAGAACAGCAACCAAACCCTAGATTCCTTCTTTGAAGAAAAGAAGGACCAAGACAGAGAGCTGCAGGACAGCACAACTACAGCTCCCCCACCAGGGGCTTCCAATAAACACGAAGACTGCCTTAAAGCTAGAGATGAACTGAAGAAGGATTTTCAAAACCAAATAAGAGAAGTGGAAGAAAAATTGGGAAGAGAAATAAGAATGTTGCAAGAAAATCATGTAAAGACAGTCAGCAATCTGACTGAAGAAATCAACACCCTAAAAAATAGATTAACTCAAATGACAAAAGAGGCCCAAAAAGCCAATGAGGAGAAGAATGCCTTCAAAAGTCAACTTTGCCAGATGGAGAAAGAATCTCAAAAGCACTCTGAAGAGAATAATTCTGTCAAAATTAGTGGAGCAAATGGAAGCAAATGACTTCATGAGAAATCAAGA
>JAQQSU010011809.1:0-12076 GCA_028627135.1 Pseudochirops cupreus
GGTCATTGTTTATGAACCTTTGAGGTAGACAGTGCTAGTAACATTATTTATAAATAAACTGAGATTCAGAGAATTTATGGAAGATAATAGGCCTCATGCTTCCTTGTTTTGATTTCATCCGATCTCCCCTCAGTACCTAGTCCACATGGAGAAACAGGGCTCTACTATTCAGAAATTAATTTTAGGACACAGCCTGAGGCCCCTAGAGAATAGCTCTCCTGGGAATCTCAGCAAACCATTACTTATGCCTCTAAGTACATCCTCCCCTCCTGCTTTCTTAGTATTTTGGCTCTCCTCTTTTTGCAGACTGGAAGATTCCTGGGGGAAGTGGATGGCTCAGTCATGACCTACCTGCTCAACATGGGGGTATTCAGCCAGTAAGTAGGGAGCCCCCTTAACCCTGAGGGCATGTCTCTCTTTCCCTCATCCTGGGTTACAGATATGGGCTAGTATGATGTTTAAAAGCCCAAATGGCTCTGAAAAGGCTGGAATGGGGAGCCAGTGATGAAAGCCCTAAAAAAGTCCTAAAATTCCTTTTCAGACATTGGGGAATGGGCATGTTGGAGGCGGGGGGGGGGGGTAATGGGAGGAAAGAATCATTGAGGTAGGGTAGAATTCTCCAGTTCTCTCCAGTTATCACTAAACTCACATTCATATAGCACTTTCAGGTTTACTAAAGCACTTTAGCCTACTTTGTTCTGGATGTCTGCCAAGACCTATATTTACTTATTCATTTTTTCCAAAATTATTCAAATCTAAATTGTTTTCTGTAACTTAACTTCTTCATTCCCCTGCCTGAGGTTTACAGAAATGCCACTTTAAACATCTTCTTTCTTCTTGTTTGTCTTGAATGGATGTGTTACCTCTAATCAACTCAATTCAGCAAGCATTTAAGTGACTACTATGGAGGCTCCTAAGGGCTGGGGAAACAAAGACAAAAATAAACCATTTCCTTAAGGAGCCCACAGTCTACTGGGGTAGAAGGGTGAACTGCATTAAGAGGAACTGAAAGTTCCTCTAGGGTAGAGTTAAGGGGCTGTTTGGTGCTCTCCTCTGAAACCAGCATGGTAAGTTCAGCCACAGCAAGTCTTTTAAAAAAAAAAAAAGCAGGCCAGGTATCAGTCAGTCACCAAGCATTTAATAAGCATCCGTTATGTGCCAGGGGCTGTATTAAGAGCTGACAACACAAAGAATGGTAAAAACATGATGGCTATATTCAAGCTCATATGTAAGAGTGCAGATAACGTGCAAATCACTATGAGCCACATCACCTGTGTATTCAGACCCTGCTTTCTCAGGACCACACCCACAACACGACCTCTCCTCCCCCAGGGTTTTGAGGTCCCATGAGGAATTTATGGGGTATCTCTACTCTCATCAGCTCAAACCCCTAACAATTGTGTTCCTGCCTTTTGTTAGGGGGGGCAGTAGCTATCACCCCCAAACCTAACACTGGACAGCTTTTAAAAAAGGGATTCACTTCACATATATAACAAGAACAAATGCACAAGTATTTCCCCCAATAATGTGATGAAATTTTCTCTCTATACCATCTTAGTCTCTGGAATAGGCTCAAAACTTAGCTCAGTCCCTACATAGTTCCATTGATCCCACTAAATTCATAGCCATAGAAAGCTGGATGAGTGCTTGTTTCAACTTTCATGGACATGGGTCTAGAAAGTCTGTCCTGAAGATCACTCCTTGAGGCATTGATGGCAGGCTGAAGGCAACCCCCAGTATGGGTTCCGATGCCTGGCTTCCTTTGAAGATTACAATCCCTGAACCTAGAATTAAAAAGATTGAAGGAAAAGGCCAAGAAGGCCCCACTTTGCTAGAGGTCGTGTGGAGTCCCTGAGACACTTCCCCTAAGGCTGGCATTTCCCATACATCAATACAATTCTCCTGGAAGCAGTTCCTTAGCATCATTCCATGTGGAATGGTGTCATCTGAGCAAGCCATTCGGTTCCGTGAATATGCCAGAACCCTATTATATATACCACATATACTCATTATAAATGGAAAGTAATCTCAGAAGGAAAGGCACTAGCAATGGGAAGAATCAGGAAAAATATCTTGCAGAAGCTAGGATCTGAAGTAGTCTTGAAAGAGGCCAGGAAGCCAGGAGGTGGCAGCGAGAAGGGAGAACATTCCATGTATGGGAAAAACCAATACAAAGGTATAAAATAAGAAGAGGAGATTTAGCTATCATGTTCAAGGAACAGCAAGAAGGCCACTGGAACTGGAGAAGGGTGTGTAAATTAGAGTAAAATGTAAGAAGACTGGAAAGCTAGGAAGAAACCAGGTTGTAAAGGGCTTTAAATGCCAAACACAGTGTTTTACATTTGATCCTAGAGTCACAGGAGTTCACTGAGCATGGCTATTGCTTCTCTCTTCACACATAGCTTTCTCGTTTTACAGAGTGACCATGTACGACTACCAGGCCATGTGCAAAATGTCCCACCATCACCACAGCGGGGGGCGGCACCTTCTCAGTGTAAGTATCACATCATCCATTTTCCTTTCCAGTCACTATTCCCAAATGGCTTGAGGAAAATTTTATCTAAGAGGGCCTAGAGCCACAGAATATACAAGTTTTATAGACAGAGTATAAAGGGCCCTTAGAGATAATCTAGATCAGTAGTGTCAAACTCAAATAGAGAGATACTTGCAGGCTGCCTACTGACCCAGAAAACCACAAAGTAACATTATCTATGTTATGTCATATTTTTATTTATTTTGTTAAACCTTTAATATTTGGGGGGCAGTAATAAGGAGTTTTGCCAAGGCTATGAGTCTGACACCTCTGATCTAGTTTCACAGATAAAGAAACTAAAGCCCAGACAGATGAAGTGGCTAGCCCAATGTCACTCCAGGAAAAATGCTGTTTATATTACAAGTTTTATTTCAATAGTACCTCTGTATATAGTAATATTGCCATAATAGTGCCAAGGAACCAAGCCCATAGACTCCCTTAGCAACTAGTTCCATCTATCCCTCTGCACAAAACGCTAAAAAGTTAGAAGAGATCTCAGAATCCCCTTCTGCAGCAACCCTGACAAATGTCATCTAGTTTTAGCCTGAAGATCTCCACTGAGAGAGGACATGCCACTTCCCAAAGCTGCACATTACACTTTTGGCCACTTCTGATTGTTAGAAAGTTTTTCCTTGTATCAATCTTAAATTCATCTCTCTGAAACTTACACCCACTTGGACTGAGAGTAATTCAAAGTTTAATCTCTCTTTTACATGACAGTTTTTCAAATACTTGAATACATGTCTCTCTGTCCTTCTTCTACCTCCCAAACCCCAACTCAATTCTTCTTTTTAAGCTAAAGATTTCAGGTGACTCCCATAGGCCACAGACTTCAGTCCTCTCACTATCCTATTCATCTTCTTCCACATGAATTCCATAACGTCCTTTCTAAACCGTTGTGCCCAGAATGAAACACAATGCCATAGACATAAACTGACCAGTGAAAAATGCTTCATGATTAATTAGTGCCCGCCTCATTCTGGACTCCATGTTTCTCCTCCCATTAGCTTTTTTTGGTTCCTGTGCCAAACTGTTCATTTATATTGTCTGTAGTGCACTAAATTACCCCACTCCCCCAGGTCATTTTTACAAGAAAATAATTTAGCCGAGCCACCCCACCCCCACCCCGTTTCATACAACTGATTCTTTGAACTCAGGCATATAACATAATATTTATCCCTATCAAATTATATCTTAGTCATTCCACTGTTCTAGCCCATATACAATTAACTATCATGTCAGCTATTTCTCTCAGTGATATCATCTACAAATATAGTAACCCAAGGGCAAATTCAGCAAGGACTCAACAAACATTTGTCCACAAGACAAAAATTAAAGTCATCAAGTTAACAAACATTTTTTAAGCACCTGCTGTGTGCCAGGCATTGTGCTTAAGTACTGGAGATAAAAGAATGGCAAAAGACAGTCCCAGCCCTCAAGGAACTCGGTCTAATGGGCAGAGACAACATGTAAACAGCTAAGTAAGTACAAACAAGATATATACACATTAAGTTGGAAATAAAGTCAGAGGTCAGGCATGACGATTAAGGTAGGCTGGGAAAGGCTTCTTGTAAAAGGTACAGAGGACTAGCTGAAATTTGAAGGAAGGCAAGGAAGCTAGAATGTAGTGATGAGAATAGAGTTCCAGGTAAGGGGAACAACCAGTAAAAATGCACTATCAAGAGACAGAATGTTGGAATATTGAGGAAGAGCAAGAAGGTTATTAGATATCAGAGTTGATAGAGTGGGGAGAGAGAGTAAGAAATAAAAAGACTGGAAGGGACTAGATTATGAAGGACTTTAAAAGCCAAACAGAGGATTTTATATTTGACCTGCATTTTAGGAAGATCAGTTTGACAACAGAGTGGAGGATGGACGGGAGTAGGGAGAGAAATGATTGAATGGAGCAGGGTGTAAGAATGAGGAGTTGAGGAAAACAGCCTCTGTAACTAGGAGGAGGATGCTGCCCTCCACAGTAAGAGGCAAGCTGAGAGGAGGGGAGGGTTTCAGGGGAAAGATAAGGAGTTCAGTACTGGACATACTGTGTTTAAGATGTCTGCAGGACATTCAGTTCAAGATGTCTGAAAGGCAATTGGGTTTGGGAGAGTGGAAACTAGGACATCGATGAGTAGATGTGTGTAACAATAACAGTTTTATCTGTGTAAGATGATAAGACCACCAGAGAAATAGTGAAAAACTTGTCTTAAAAGAGCTTATCTTCTACTGAGGTATTCCCTGGGGGCAATCTACCAGAGATCCTAGTTATGAGATGATGTCTTTTGTTTCTGTCATCCAACCAGTTCTAAATTCATCTAACAGTACTATTATCTAGGCCACAGTACTCCATCTTGTCCACAAAGAGAACACAAGAAATTTTTTCAAATGCATCACTGAAATCTAAGTTTACTATATCTGAGGCATTTCCCCAAAGTGTCACAAAAGGAAATGAGGCTAGTCTGGCATAAACCCTTCTTGATGAAGCTACTCTTAGCAATCACCAATACCTTTTCTAAATGCTCCTATGCCTTCTCTCTAATATGTTCCAAGCTCACTGGCCTATAGTTTCCAAATGATGTCTTCTTCTCTTTTAAAACACTCAAGGCAGCATTTGCCCTTATATCCTATGACACTGCTTCCATACCCACAATTCTCAAAGGTCCTTATAGTTACTTAATATTCACTTCTACCACTTCTTTCAGGACTCTATGTTGCAGTTAGTTCAGTCCTGGTGACAACTCACTGAATAGGATAGTACCCTCTTACTCTCTCCATACTTACCTTAAAGTTCAATTTAATCATTTATATTTAATCCTTCTCTGTGTGGGAGCACTGTCCTTGGTGGAAAAGACAGAAGCAAAATACAGTTAAATAGTTTTTCCCTATCTATATCTATCTATCTATATCCCTATCTATCCATCCATCCATCCATCCATCCATATATCCCAGCCAATGGTCCCATCCATTGTCTTCACTCTAATTCTGCTTAAGAAGACCTTTTTGTCATCCTTAGTATTCATTCACTATCAGTCTCACCTCATTCCAGTCTTATGCCCTCCTGACACTATACTGCTAGGTTTTTGTATTCCTCGATTCCATCCCCCCCCCCAATTTTGTTTTGACATACAAATTATGATTATATCAATGTAGGGGTCTCCTGGGTGGGAGTACCTAGAAGTGATGAAGATTTAGAAATTCTTAGAAAAATGCCTGGCGTCAAACAGAAGCTAAATGACTTCTCTAAGTCAAACAGCTTCTATGTGTCAGAGAAACAGAACTAGAACACAGGTCTCTCTGTCCCCAAAGCCAACTCTCTTTCTACTATGTCATACCACTCTCCATTGTCTAATGTGTTTTTTTAATATGTCAATGGGGACAGCTAGGTGGCTCAGTGGATAGAGTGCTGGGCCCGGAGTCAGGAAAATGAGTCTTCCTGAGTTCAAATCTGACCTTAGCAACTTATTAGCTCTGTGACCCTGGGCAAAACTTAACCCTGTTTGCCTCAGTTCCTCATCTGTAAAATGAGCTGGAGAAGGAAATGCCAAACCACTCCAGTATCTTTTACAAGAAAACCCCAAATGGGGTCATGAAGAGTCAGATATGACTGAACAACAACAAAAATGCTGAGTTCCCTGTTTTAATGTGGATCTCTTTAGACAATGTCCCCTTTTCTTCTTTTTCTACATTTTTTTGGGTTCTTCCTTCAGAATTTCATTTTTTAAAGCTTCCATTGTCTTGGGCAGGTTTCTCCCATACAATTTAAGGCAATAGCATCCCCTTTTCTCCCCTTTGAACCTTTTAAAATCTACTCTTCCCCAATCAGATTTTTCCCGAAGTTCTCTATTATGACAACAATTTAATAGGATCACAATTTTAGAGCTAGAAGGAAACTTAAAAGGCAACTGAGTCCACCACCACCACCCTTTTAAAAGTCTCTTTACAGATACAGAAACTGAGGCTGAGATAAATTAAATGACTTGCCCAGGGTCCCATGGTTAGTTCCTACTAAGGCAGTCATTGAACTTAGGTCTCCAAGCCCAGGACTATCCACTGCACCACTTGCTTGCATTCAAAGCACCATGTTAGATATATAAAGACAAAAATGAAACAGTCCCAGCCCTTAAGGAGTTTTCATAGAGGGGGGGAAGGAAGAGAGAGAATACAACAAGAAAGCAATTAAATTAAAGTACAGAGTTAGGGATTAGACCTGTGATTAAAAATGAGCAAAGCCGGTGCTTGGCAAATATTTAAGTGACTGCACAATGATTTCCCTGGATGCAGTAAATGCAGGTCCCAAACTTCTCTGCAATTTGGTCTAACAGCTTTGGGATGTGAAGCTCGTTGCTCAGGATCACACAGCCACAAAGGGTCAGGAGGACCGGGACCCTTGTAAGGGCACTTAGAGTTATGGAAATACAAAGTAGTGGGTGATGGGGAACTGCAAGAAAGGCCTCGTGTAGGGGAAGGCACCTGAAGTGCGTTTACCACAGATTCTAAGATGCCGCCCCCCTCCCTCTCCCCCTCCCCCACCCCCACTCATTTCTACTTCAGTTCAAAGGGAAACTGATGTTCCCCCTTTGTCGGTCATAACTGGCTCCGGAATAATAATTCTCTGTCGCTTCCTCCGTCTTTGGAATAAGGAAATTATTATGATCAGCCCTTCCGCCTTTTGCTAAGAGAATGCCCAGTGCGGCCAGATAACGGAAATCCTCCTTCGTCCCCTCCCTCAAAACAGTTATTTAAACACTGCCATTGAGTCCGCCGGAGGACCACGGAGCTAGAGCGTCCGGACGTCCGACTGCCTATGGTCTTGAGAACTTCCGCCAAGGTTTGTTTGCTGAGAACGCCATGAGTAAGCGAGAAGACAGAGGCCTGCAAGCGGCCCCGGTCTCCATGATTCCTTCCGCTGACCTTGAGGATGGGCTTCGCTCATCTCCATTTTGGCTGCTCTCTGCCTGCGTGCGTGCCGCGGGCCGCAGAGACAGAGTCCCCGGGTCCTTGCCGGGGAAGCATGAGCCCCAACTAGGATTGTAGTTCTCTCAAAACTTGGCCGGAACTTCGCCTGAAGGCTACCTGAACTAGGGCTAGCCTGTGCACTCTGCGTACCCTCTAGGCCTATAGTCCTCCACCCTCTCTATCACCACAGCGCGGGGGAGGGGGGAGAGGTGCAGTGCACACGTTTCTTCCTTCGATTCTCCCGCAGACCAGACGTATGCCCTTCACCAAGATTTCCCCACTCCAGCAGTCCCTGGATCTCCTCACCCTTCTTCACCGCTTTGATCTCGTCTCTTCTTTCTGAATTCGTTATTACCCTTACAGAGCCCATCCCACCAAATCCCAGCGATACCGGGGAAGTTTAGGATCGAGAGCTTGTATCAGGAAGTTCTCGCTGGCTCCCTTCTGGGATGCTCGCTCCTTAGGTTCCTGCATATTTTTAGTCTGTGGTCTCTAGCTTGGATCTTAGATGATGGAATGCCTCTCCCTGCCCCTTCTCCTTCCCTTCCCTTCATCAGACTTACAAGACTCCATCCAGGAATTTTTTTTTTTAACCAGCCCTCGGGTGACTACATCACCAGAGATGTTTAATACAAGGCTGAGAAATTTAAATCCTGCTTTTAGATGCCATCTTCTTTAGCACTCGTCCAGTTACCAAATCTGCTTCTTCTGAAGCCCACAACTTCAATCAGCAACAGCTTTAAGAAAACAAAAAAATTAATAGAATTTAAAATTAAACCAAAATACCAATTCCCCCTAAAATCTTCAGTTTCTTGCCCAAGATTCCATAATCAAGCAGTACTTCCTAGGTTGCTTCTGGTTAGTCACCGGAAGAGGGCAGTTGTCATCAAGTTTGAAAAGTCAGGACAACAATCAGCCAGCCACCCTGGTCCCGTTCTGTGTGAATCACCGACCAATCTCTCCCCCGACGGCCACACTCTTGATGGAACCTGTGGATGTACATTTTGTGCTTAGAGCACATAAAGCTGCTTCCTTCCGAGAGACACCAACTCCCTCCCCTGGAGATCTGTCTTACAACTATTACTTAGTTCCAAATGTTCAACGTCCTTCTTTCTTTCCTCCTCTGTGTCATCTTTTCTACCCTTAACCTTCCTACCACTTCAACTCCCTCCTTCTCCCCCCAGTTTTCTTCCTGAACTATTTGCTCTATACCTTCAAAGACTTCATTTTTCTTGATAACCCAGATAATCCTTGTCCTTCCAGCTCTTTCACATCAGCCTTAGAGAAAAACCAAATCGAGCAAGATGTTTGTGTCAGGCACACTTGCACACACAAAAAGAATAAAACAATACCTGCCTCCCAGTACCTCTATCAGAAAGACAGCAGGTACATCTTGGCCTTAAGGGCCATTGCATTCAAGTCTCGCCTCCGACTCTGGGAAAGTCACTTGATTTCTCTGTGCTGTAGGCATCTCTCTGAAGGACTATAAGGTACAGGAAAGTTGCTGACCTGCACTGGAGAAGGGATCTCACTATACCTGTGAAATAAGTCGGTGGCTACCCCCCTATACAGAATATATATTGAAACAAATCAGGAAAGATTTCACATAGAAAGTGGTTGTTGAACTGAATCTTAAAGGAAACAAGTTTTTAAAAGGCAGAGGTGAGGAGAGAGAACATTCCAGACATGGGAAATAGCCAGTGCAAAGGACCAAGTGGGAAATGGAGTGTCATGTGTGAAGAGCTGCAACAAAACCAGTTTAGCTCAACCATGGTGTGTGAACAGAAGTAATGTATAATAAGAGAACTAGACAATTTATTAAAAGTTTACTATGGGTTGGGCACTGTGCTCCAAGCTACTGTTTAGTCATTCAGTCATGGCCAATTCTTTGTGATCACAGCACACCCTGTCCAAGCTCATGTTTGTTGCTTCCATATTATCTATCCATCTCATCCTCTGCTGTCCCCTTCTATTTTGGCCTTCAGTCTTTCCCAACATCAAGGTCTTTTCTGAGTCCTGTCTTCTCATTATGTGGCCAAAGTATTTACACTTCAGCTTCAGTATCTGACCACCTAATGAATAGTATGAATTAATTTCTTTAACTTTGATATGATCTCCTTGCTATCCATAGTACTCTCAAGAATGTTCTCTAAGCACCACCATTAGGTGTTAATTCTACAGTGCTCAGCTTTCCTTATGGTCCAGTTCTCACATCCATACATTGCTGTAGGAAAAACCATAGCTTTGACTTATGCAAACTTTTGTCAGCAAGGTGATGACTCTGTTTTTTTAGCAAGCTATCCAGATTTGTAGGTGTTCGAGGAGGACTAGCACCTCTGGTATGAGGGTTTGCCAATCCTTTTTCAGGGCTGTTCATCCACCTTTGGTGTCTTTCACTTGTGGCTCCATGAAGCTGTGGCATGCACAGTGACCACGCTCTAGTAAACCATCTTGGCAGATAGGTTAAATCAGGTTGAGGGTAACCAACAGATCTGGATCTGAAATCCATCAGTGAGCTGGGGGATATCTACCCCAAAGCATGTGAAGACTTCCTGGTAGAATGGGCAGATGAGAACAATTTGTTCCAATGGCCATGAAAGTGGTTGAAGCAGGTGCTGTGGAGCCCTTACAGGTTGGTCAGACATTGAAGATGCCAAGGGTATTCACTGTATCCAGGGTCACATCCTGACTTTTGTCTAACCACTGGACTTCAGTAACTATGGAAGAGAGGGTAAAGCTGACAACTTTGTGCAACTCTGCCTCACTTGAATCAAATTCACATGAGTCAAAATATCACCCAATGATGCCTCTTCAAAAACAAAGGACAAAACCACAACAGTTTTCCTCCCAAGGAGCAAGCAACTTTTAAATTTCATGGCTGCGGTCACCATCTGCAGTGACCTTTGAGCCCAAGAATATAAAATCCGATGCTGTTTCCATTTCTTCTCCCTTATTTGCCAGGAAATGATGAGACCAGTTGCCAGGAGCTGAGTTTTGTTTATTTGGGTTTTTCTGGGGGGAGGCAGGGAGGGCAGAGTTTGATGTTAAGTTTCAAGTCATCTTTTACACTCTCCTCTTCCACCCTCTTCAAGAGACTTCTTAATCCTTTTTCACTTTCTATCATCAGATTAGTATTGTTTGCATATCTAAGATTGCTGATATTCCTCCAGGCAACCTTAATTATAGCTTTTGATTCATCCACTCTGGCTTTTTTCATGAGGTACTCTGCATACACATTAATAAATAAGGTAACAGTATACAGCCTTGTCACACTCCTTTTTCCAATCTTAAACCAATAAGTTGTGCCATGTTTGGTTCTAACTGTTGCTTCTTGACCCACATGCAGGTTTCTCGGGAGACCAGTAAGATGATCTGGTATTCTCATATCTTTGAGGACTTGCCACATTTTGCTGTGATCCACAGTCAGAGGCTTGAGTGTAGTCAATGAAGCAGAGGTAGATGTTTTTCTTGAACTCCCTTGCTTTCTCCATTATCCAGCCAATGTTTCCAAGTTGGGATACCAATAAAAGCAAGACAATCCCTGTCTTTGAGGAGCTTACTTTTTAACAGGAGGAAGACAACACATAAAGGGGAGTTGGAATTCAGGGTTGTGGGAAAGGATGTTTAAGGTGACCTGGAGGCCTAGTTTGTGGAAAGATAAGACAAAAGAAAGTTAGATAAATGGAGCCAGGTTGTGCAAGGCTTTAAAAGCCAAAGGAATTTATGTTTTATCCTAGAGGCAACAGGGAGTCCCTAGAGTTTTTTTTTATTTTTTTTATTTTTTATTAATTTTAGTTTACATCATCCATTTCCACGAGATTTTGAGTTACAAATTTTCTCCCCATCTTTCCCCTACCCACCACCCCAAAACAGCGATCCCATTGTATAACCCCTCCACCAATATATTCTCTCCTATATCCTCCCCCATCACCCCTCTGACTTTCCGGTAGGACAGGATCGATCTCCCTACCACAATGCCTGTGTATCTTAAGTCCCAGTTGAATGTAGTTAATAATAATGATAATAATAATTGTATACATATATATACATACATATTTTTAACATTTGATTATAGAACTTCAAATTCTATATTCTTTCTCTTCCTCCCTCATCACCTACCCGCACTGGAAGGACAAGCAATTAAATACAGGCTGTACATGTGTAATTACAGATTGCAGTGTAGAATTACAGTGCAGAACCTCTCAACAGTGGGCATATTGTGAGAGACTGATTATATGTCCCTCCTTCCTATCCCGTCCCCCCTTGTTCTGTTCTCTGCCCTGTCCCTGTCCCTGTCCCCTTACAGAAGTGTGTACTTCCATCAACCCTCCCCCCGAACCTGCCTTCCCCTCCATCATCCCACTTCTCATCGCCATCCCCCCTACTCTCCAGTGTGGCAAGATATCCAGTTTAGAATTTATGTCATTCCTTCCCTAAGCTAAGTTCAGTGAGAGTAAGGTTGACTCTTTCCCTTTTGCCTTCCTGTTCTCCCCCTCCATCGTAACAATTATCTTTTGCCTCTTCTATGAATAATAGTAATAATTGTGTGTGTGTGTGTGTGTGTATATATATATATATATATATATATAT
>JAQQSU010011810.1:0-12076 GCA_028627135.1 Pseudochirops cupreus
GTTTAATAATATCTTGATTTCTCATAAAGTCATTTGCTTCCATTTGCTCCACTCTAATTCTGAAGTAATTATTCTCTTCAGAAAGTTTTTGAGATTCTTTTTCCATCTGGCAAATTCGACTTTTTAAGGCATTCTTCTCCTCATTGGCTTTTTGGGCCTCTTTTGCCATTGGAGTTAATCTATTTTTTAAGGTGTTATTTTCTTCAGTCAGATTGTTGACTCTCTTTTCATGATTTTCTTGCATCATTCTTGTTTCTCTTCCCAATTTTTCCTCCACTTCTCTCATTTGGTTTTCAGAATCCTTCTTAAGCTGATCTATGGCTTTTAGTCAGTCTTCATGTTTCTTGGAAGCTTTTGGTGTGCGAGTTCTGATTGTGTTATCTTCCTCCTGTTCCATGCTTTGATCCTTCTTGTCCCCAAAGAAGGAATGTAAAGTTTGGTTGCTCTTCTTACTTTGCTTCCTTTGCCTGCTCATGTTGGCCCGTCAGTGATTTTTTAGCTCTGTGAAACTCTGCTTCCAGAGGGGAAAGCTCTGTCTCAAATCGTTGGCGTTTTCCTAGCTACGGGAGCTATTAGGGGGCTATCATTTTTTTGCAGCCTCCACCAGCTTTGGCTCACTGAAAACACACCCCAGGACCACCACCCAAGACCATGATCCGGATCCAGGCCACTCAACGCAAGAGCACTTAGCCATTGAACGATGGCTTGGCCCCCCTGCAGTCTGCAGTCTGGGAGCTCTGAAGCAGCTATGAGGTGGCTGCAGGGCTGCTGCTTCTGCTGCTTCCTTGCCCTGGAGGCAATTTGGCCAGACCACTTTTCTTCCCCAAGTTTAGCTGAGATCCACTGACCTTTCACTTAGTCCTTGTTTCTTATGGCTTGATAATTCTGGAAACTGCCACAGTTGCCGCTGATCCACTCTCCTGAAGTTCCAGCTGCAGCTCATCCTGGCCGCCCCCAGGGCCACGCCATGGTTTCAGGCTGGACTGGTTTTGGCTCCCAGTGCTGAGATCATCTCTTCCTGCTGAGCTGCCTTCAGCAAGAGGTGTATTTGTGTGAGTTTTAGAGCCCTAAAATTTGTTTAGAGTCATATTTTATGGGTAGTTGAGGTGGCCATGTGGGAGCTGCGGTACCTTGCTGTTCCTATGCTGCCATCTTTCTTCCCTCTTTGAAAATGTCAAGAAGTAACATTCTGGAAGAGATTAGATTCTGAAATGAGTTTCTTAATTTGGTCATTTAGAATATCCCTTTTTTTTTTGAGGGGGGTAGTTCTGTGGAAGAGGAATACTTTAACTTTTGTTAAGATTAATTTCTTAAGACAGTTTGTCTCTATAATTATCTGGAAAGGTCAAGCTCCCCCATTTCACCCAGTAATTGATATATAAAAAATTTTTTTTCTTGAAAATATATTCTAGAAATTGTTTCCAAAAATCAATTTCTTTCCCTGAAAGAATGATTTTGGAAAGAAAGGATTTGGAACTATCAATTTCAGAAATTTTTTAGACATGCTGATTTTCTAAAAATACATAGTAATGTAATATGGTTATAAGTAAGAGCCTATATTTACTAAGTTTACTATAGTTACTAAAAATAGTGTTTTGGAAAATTGTTTTAATAGTTGGCTAAACAAGTTAAGATCTCTACATTTCAGTGCAGAATTTCATAGTTAATAATTATTAGCACTAGTGGAATTTGCGTACTTTTTATATTGAGTGAATTATAAATAGTAAGTAAAAGATAAAGGACTTGGTGCTATACTCTTTTTAAAAGTAATATTAAAGCAGTAAATCAATGTTCTGTAATTGTGTGTCCATTTTTCTGTTGTGAAATGTTTGTTTTCTTCCTTATTTGAAATAATTGGGAAAAAAATATCAGGTTTAATTCTTCATAGCGTTTTACTTAAAATATCATGTTGTCTTGTTTCTTTCAGAAAGTTAGAGTAATGTTGAAGAATTCCATTAAATACTTTAAAATATTTTAGTATGATCTATTAGTTTTAAGTGTAAACATATGAAGGTTCCCTTTGTGCAATTTACAGAGTTTGTTGGAAGAGCTCAATTCCACAATTAATTGAAAAGTGGAAACGAAATGCAGTATTTTTATGTTATGGCATGAAATGGTTTTTGTACATTATTTAGATGAAAGAAATGGACATGAAAGACATAGCTTTGTTTTAGATACCCTCCTGAAAGATTTTGTTCAGATTTGCTTTAATCATAAACTAAATGTATAAGTAATGTACTTGACATGAAGTATAAAATGTAATCAAAGAGTGATATATATTATAGTATATATATATATATATATATATATATATATATATATATATATATATAGTATAATGTGGTATATATTATAGTATAATGTGATATATATTATAGTAGATAGAGGGAAAACATTTAAGATGGTAATTGATGTGTGCTTAAACATGTGACACACATACATATAATAGTAAAATCCTAAGATCAAAACAGATATTTACAAAGAGTATTTCAGGGGTATGTTAGAAGTATAATTGCCTAAATAAAAAATTTGATTATTTTTGTTTTGCTTAAATTGTCATGTTAAGTCAAAGTTAACGTTTGAGAATTTGGGAGATGGATAAGGCACTAGAAAATATTTAATGTCAGATTATTTTACAGAAAGTTGAAGCTGGTGTGCTTCATCATGTGCTTATTAAAACTTTGTCTCCATGAATATTTGGATCTTTTCTGTTTGTTTCAGATATTTGGTTTCCAGGCAGGATTGACCTCTCTGGATAATAAAGGAACGTATTGCTTACCTGTTCCACTTATTCCCTCTTTTAGTATTGCTATTTATGGAAGATTGCTGAAACTCCCCATGTGTTGGTAAGTGTTATTTATTAAAATGTGTAATGTTGAGAAATATATGGCTTATTTTCCTTTTCACTTATTCCAACTTTGAACGGCAAATGTATTTTTATTTTATTTTAAGAAATATCACTTCAAAACAGGGAAAATTTGTGTAAGTTACATCTTTTGTTCTGAGAACCTCAAAACATGCTATTATCTCTCAAGTATATCCATTTTTAATGAACTTTTGGGTAATGATACCTGTTGGTAGGATCAGAATTGATATTTGATACTACTTTTTGTGCCCGAGTTTGATAGGATATTTAAAAGAAACTTTCAAAAATATTTCTATTTCAGAGTGGACTCATTGTCATTCTTGATTTTATTTTTCAGACAAAACTTATTTCTAAGATAAGGAACCCACCAGTTGACATTAGAAACCCAGTTATTCACTAGTTAGCTATTCATTTCCTTTAATAATTTGTTCACTGACTTGATAACCCTGATGGTACTGGTATACAAAATATGATATTTCTGACGTGTCTAGTTCATTATCATTTAAATTATTTCTGGAATGACATATCTTATTAATTTAGTACTTAGATGTATGTGTTGCTTGAATAAGTTTTTCTCAATTTGAAATTTTATAATTGAGATATTAATAAGCTGTCATGTTTTTATGTATATAAAAATTTTGTATTTCTTGCCTAGTGATAGATTTTTTTGAATATGTAATGGTTATAGTTACAAATTGTGACATGCTTCAAGAGCATGTAATTACAAATTTGCTGCATATTTTTGATTTGATACACAAATTATTTGAAGAACGATTTGTCTTTGTTTTATATTCTTAATGAATGAACTTTTTTTTATAAGAAATACATCATCCAGGTAGTGGTAGTTAAAATTTTTATGGTATATTTTCATTATGTCTTCCAAAAAGTAATGCTAATTCTTGAAGAGTGATCAGTTGTTTTCCCCCAACAAAGTACTGATGGGAAAAATGATTTAATGTAATAGTGCATAACTGAGCATAACATTTTTGAAGTACCCTGATTTAGTCCAACTCGCACACTACCTTTTCTAAAAAATTTCCATTCTTTACCAATACTAGTTCTATAAAAATTTTGTAAGCTGTTAGTCCTAATGTTATGAATTCATGTTTTTAATACTTTGATAAATGGTTGCCCTCTCCCACTTTTTATTTTACCAAAATATATTGGTCTTTTATATTTTCATATGTTTAGTCTCTCTTCAAGTATTTTATTTTACACACTTCTCATCACTCTTCCTCATATGCCTTTCATTATGTAGGGTGGAGACTGGTTTTACTTTTTTTTAATTGCATTTTTGAATGTGCATACTATATTTCATGTGAGCCAAATGTTATCTCTTAATTTATCAAGACATGGCCTGTATTTATTCAGAAATGAATAAGCATGTTCTAAAATAGCTACTCAGTAAATATATTTATTAGTAGTAAATATAGTCTGTCACAGATAGTATATTTATCTCAATACAGTGGTATATAATTTTCTATATGCATATTAGTAGTTTTTAAAAATTGAAATATTCTTTGTAGACTTTTGATACTTAAAATATAATATTTATATGTAGTAATCATTGTGTCTGAGAATTTACAAAATTAAACTTTTATTATTTGTATGAGACAAAAATGAGAAAATGCATAGTACTATGCAAACTTCCACATGCAAACTAAGCACCGCATAAATAATAAGCAATGGGATATAATTCAGGTACTTGTGATTAAGAATATTCTTCCATGAAATCTTTAAAAACTTATTAATAGAATAAATTAAAATTAGTTTTTCAGATTTTCAGAATGCTGTTGACTCAGAGGCAGGTGTTTTGATTATTATTTCCATAGGTGAGAGTGCCCCTCAAATTTATTTCAGTAACCTTTTAAGCCCTATTTTACAAACCTATTACTCTTTAATATCTTTTAAAATCTGTTTTTTCTCAATATCATTGCAACAACTTAGTATATAAACAAAAAGCATTTATTTTGAAAAGAAGAGATAGAAAACAATGATATAACAACTCAGTTAAATGAAGTGTAGTTTGAAGTGAATAAAACACCAGATGAAACACATCAAATAGCACTTAGAGTAAATCGAAATCAACACGAGGATTCAGGGCTTCATTGAAGTCATGCAGTGAGTGAGAATTAGTTCTGTAAGGTAGCCTGGTAATGTCATTAAACTTCAAATCTTTCTTGTTCTGTGGCCCTACCTTTTTCCCCCTCCTTCTCCAAATTATACCACCTGCTTTATTTGGATTTTTAGATTTCACATTCCAGAGTTTCTTAAAGTACACACATCTGATGCTATATATGTTCTTCTATTTCTTGAGAGAAAATATATACCACAGGCAATAGCTTTTAAAAATAAAGACATTTTATGGACTGTTATGGAATCCCTTAGGTAGTGTGTTTTGAGTTAGCAGTGAAAATCTCAACTTTATTTCTGACATAAATCATTAAAATAGCTTTCTTTTTTTTTGTTACAGAATAATAACTCCATACTGTACTGTTAATTATGTATGATACTAGATTTGGGTTTTATTTTTTTCCTCCTGTATAGTCTTAGCTAATAATTGTGACATTTTTTTTCCTAAAATTGTTGGTTCATTTGTTTCTCTGATTGGGTTGACTAACATTAAAAGTAATTTTTACCTACTTAAATTTTCATTTTTATGTAATGAATATTCATTGATGGAATGCATAATGAATTATCTTAATACAAATCAACAAGCCATCACTGATTTTAAAATTTAGAAACAAAATATTCTGTTAAATATGATTGTTTTAATTTAGAGTATAATTTATGTTATGCAAATCTAAAATATAAAAAGCATGAGATTTGTGATTGTCTCATTCATTCACTGGAGTGGTAACTTTTAGATTACTAATTGATATATGTTTGAAAGGTTATGGTCAGTAATGACAGTGTTAAATGCAAAGTAGAAAGTAGAAGTCTTTAATTTTTGTTGGAATGAGGTTTGTCTTGAGAGGAAGTATAGTACAGTAGAAAAAGTTTTACATTTACAGTCAGAGAACCTGAGTTTAAATTTTCCCCTCTGTGTTTCTCAGTTTTCTTACCTGTAAAATGAATGGGTTGGGCCTAATGACTTTGAGGGCTCCTTGTAGCTTTAAATCTAAGATCCTGAAATTCTTTTTTTGGGGGGTGGGGGAGGAGAAATGGTGGGTGGGTGGGGACGCAGTAGTTCTGATACCAATACTATTACCGACAACAACCACAACAGACATTTATATTACGATTTAAGGTTTTAAAAACACTGTTATATCCTGTGATCAATTAATTAATCATTAAGCATTTATTAGGTGACTACTTTTTGTCAGGCTCAGTACTAGATGGTGAGGATGCAAGAATAAAAGTGAAAAGTTCTTGCCCCTATATAGCTTATATCTTAGCTCTAGGGGAAACAGCATGCTTTTATAAAATATAAAAATAGATGTAAAATAAATTCAGGATGATGGGATGGGACAAGGCACCAGGAATTGGAGAAATCAGGAAATGGTTACTGTAGAGAGTGGTACTTCATGGAAATTTTAGAGTCTGAGAAACAGACAAGAGGGAAAAATGCATCCCAGGTATGAGAGGACATCCAGTATAGAGGCACAGGAACGAATAGAGGAGTGCTGGGAATGAGAAGCAGCCAAACAGGAAGGCCAGTTTGACTGGGTAGTAATTGGCATGGAGAGAGGGAACATGGGTAATAAGACTGGAAAAAAAAGTTGGGCCAAATTGTGAAGGCCTTTGATTGTCAAATACAGGAATTTATATTTGCATCTGGTTGTGGTCATAGTGGTGGTGGTGGTGGCAGAAGCAGCAATAGCAGCAGCAGCAGCAGTAGTAGTAGTAGTCTTTGTTGTAGTAGTAGTAGCAGTAGTAGTAGTAGCAGCAGCAGCAGCAGTAGTAGTAGTAGTCTTTGTTGTAGTAGTAGTAGTAGTAGTAGTAGTAATAGTAGTAGTAGTAGTAGTAGTAACTAGCGTTTGTGTAAGTGTTACTTTGTGTCAGGAACTGTGTTAATAAATTATTTACAATTATTTTCTCATTTGAGCTACACAACAGTCCTGGGAGACAGGTGCTATTATAGGTGCTATACCCATTTTATAGATTAGGGAACTGAGACAAAACAAGACTGAGTGACTTTTCTAGGTTTACACAGGTAGTTAAGTGTCTGAGACTGTATCTGAAATCAGATCTTCCTGATCCCAGGCCCAGTGCTCAATCCACTTTGCCACCTAGTTTCTTAGCTCTGGTAATCATGAGTCACTGGAGTTTATTGACTAGAGGAGTAGCTTGGTCAGATTTGTGCTTTAGAAAATCAGTTTGGCAACCACCCTGTGAGATAAGTGTTGTAGGTATTATTATCACCCCCATTTGATAGATGAAGAAACAAAAACTAAGAAGCTAGGTAACATTAGACAAGACATAGTCTAAGTGTTGTGTGATTTGAAACTTGATTATTTTTTCAAGCTTTTAGTATGCTAAAGAATATTTTTAGCTAAAAAATGAGCAGATGTTAAAAAAAATCTGTTTAATCTAAAAATGTTCTAAAAACACTTAACATTTACTTTCTTGTACATGTATATGAGGATATTTTATTAGGATTTATTGTGTATATAACTTTTCTCACTCAGATTTTGTTTTTTATTTTAATATAAACATTTAAAGGTTATTTCTTATCATAGTATTTTCTGTAAGTTACATTATTTCTAGGAACTCTGATAGTCATTTTTGGCTCTTAGGAACCCAGTTGCAGTAATATGGTTTCCCTTCAGTTCACTAATACTTTTGTTTTTTTGCCTTTGTGTGAGTGATATTTGTAGGATCATTTAATATTTGTATTGGAAGAGACTTTAAAAGTCATCTAGTCTTATCTTCTACTCAGTACAGAAATCTCTTCTCCTGAATGTAGTCATTCAACCCCTGCTTTTGAATGTTTACAAGGATTCTACTTACAGAAGTTCTTTTGTTGGACAGTCCTAATTATCAGGTCATTCTTGTATTAAATAGAAATCTACCTCTGTAATCTTTGCCTCATCAGTCCTAGTTTTAGCCTTTGGATATATAGCCTTGAAGGAATCTGTTCTTTTTTTTATGTCTGCCTTTTTATAACTATATGACTTTTATGATTTGAATCCTCACGCCTCAACTTTAGAGTTAATTGGTAAGGAAATTTTTAGAAGACTTTTGTAAAGGGATACATGGATCGTCTTCTCTACTTTTCTGTTGTTGTCGCCTTTTTCTGCTGCTATAGATCTTTAGAATAGATTTTGGAACAGCATTTGGTTGCTTTGGATTTCTGAATCATGTGGAGGTTTACCTATTTTGTGGATAAAATTTTTTTCTTTATTTCATCTTCAACAAAAATAGAAATCTTTTAGGAGCTCATATTGTAAAGTGGAAAACAGTGATAACTAGAATCTTTATGATATACCTTTGCAGTTTTACTTCTATAGTATGTTTTGTAACAGTAAAGTCAACAATCATTTGCTACTTGCTTTCTCACATATTTGTTATGTTGCTTTTAACTTCTCCAAGAAATAAATCATTCATACACACACACACACACACACACATGCACGTACACACGCACTCTCTCTATCTCTTTCTCTCTCTCTCTCTCTCACTTTTTTTTTCCAGCCTCAGAATACTCGGTGAAGCAAATTTTTTGAAGTCACAAGATCGTCTATTTAAAACAATAAAAGTCATCTTCATATAGCTGTGCTGCTTGTGCTATGCACAAGCTCAGCTGATTGGTTGCTTACTTAATGAACAGTTTTTTGAAAGTGGTATGCACTGGTAATTGAAATTACTTGTGCACAGAAAATTTTTAAAAACTTATGTGTGCCAAAATTTAAAACAAAATACTCAATAAGCAATCAACGACAAGAAATTCCTTGTTTAAGGACTATATATAGAAACTGGTTAGTTGTTTTACTTGCTTCATAACACTTGTAGCCATGGCAAGACAGGATGCTGATCAAATCTGTCAAGCCATAAACTGGGTAGAGCAAGGAGCCACACATAGGAGCATTCTCCTTTGTCTTCAAATTCAGACCTAGAGATCAACAACAAAATGATTACATGGAAGCACTGCAACAAGCCAAGCAAAAAACAACAGATATTAGAATGCATGGAAACCAGCATAGCTAAAAAACCAGTAAATCTCTCAGAAGACATCAGAACTATGATAACATGCTTGCCTGTGCACAGAAATACTTATTTGACATTTTTTACGATGAAAAAAATAGAGCCAGAAGATTTAACTTGGTTTATACAAGCAGAAAAAATAAATATAATGGAAGTCACATCCATGTGCTTTTAAATTTCAAAGATAATAATAACAGAAACGGAAAATGCATTAGGAAAAAATTAGTAGAGTTGTGGAACAAATAGCTCCTAACTATTTTATCAGTACAACTCACCATTACTGAATGTTGTCGTACATTCAAAAATGTAGTTTCTGAAAGAAACTGGGTTAGGTATCTTACAATACATATATAAGCAAACAAAAAAAAAGAGTATGCTAAGATAGTTAATATGGAAAGACTGATTATATACTACTTTCTAAAAAAAACCATGAAATAATGGATGACAATTGCAATATCAGAACATTAATTGACTGTATGTCTTTGACTGTATGGTCTATTCAACCAGATTCAGTGTACTACTAAAGCACTTAAAAACAATGAAAGCAGTAACAGAGATGGATGGTCCAGAACCTGAGGGAAAGCAAACAGAGCCACGAGCCAAAAAGATGAAAACAGTGACTAGCACCAGAGAAATAAGTATCAAAGATTGCATGAATGACTTGTATGAAAAAAAGAATAATCTCAACAGAAGAATGGATTCTTGGAAATCCAGATAGTTATGTGCACATCATTGCTCAGCCAGCAGGAAAGACACTAATCAAAACCATTACAAACATGATCCTCTTAAAAATATCTAAAACTAAGGCAGCTTTTGAACTTATCCTAGAAAAAGCAACCAATTCAAGCATACCACTGGAGGGTTTGAAAACACCAAACTCTTTCAAATATGGGAGTTAAATAACTTTAATCCATATAGAGTGACTCATGCTATAATGTGCTGTTTGAACAGATGGGAAAAAGAAACACCATCTTACTAAATGGGCCAGCTAGTATAGGGAGATCCTTAATAGCCCAAAAGATATGCCAGCTACAATCTAGCAAACATTTCATTCCCATTCAGTGACTACACTCACAAAAACATAATCTGGATAGAAGAAGCTGGAAATCTTGGACAGCAACTAAACCAGTTCAAACAGCTGATGTCAAGACAAACTGTTAGAATTGATCAGAAAGGAAAAGACTCAAAAACAATTGAACCAACTCCAGTAATCGTGACAACCAATGAAAATATAACTGAAGTAAGAGTTGGCTGTAAACTATTATCAGAACACACAGAGCCAATCAAACACAGATGCCCAAATCTTAAACTAAGCAATCTCCTAGATGGCACATTTGGACTTGTTGATGATAAAATACTAAACATTTTCATAACCTTAACAGTGCTAAACCTAGAGCCAATCATGAGCAGTTATGTCAGTTACTGGAAGGAGATGCCAACATGGACTGAAATGTGGGAGGAGCCAGCAAAGTATCTACATACCAGACTGGAGAGAACCAGAGCCGCATGAATGACAATCATACCAGAATATAGCCTTGAAGATACCACAGCAACTAGCTTCTCTGGTATGGAACCACTAGATAACACTAACTGCTATTCAAATCTCTGCTGAGGAAGAAGCAGTTGATTGATACTCATTCTTTGCTGAAAATATGTAATACCCCCAGTAAAACATCCTAGACAAGGTAAGTTTCTCTATTCCTGCTTCTCATCTAACTATTATCTTAACACAAAACTAATAAACAGTCTTCCAGCAGGTTACACACTACCAGGATATAACTGGTCCTAACCAGGGAGCACACTTCATGGGCAAGAACCTACAAATGACTCAGACAGAGTAACAAACTACGTGATGAAGCTTATGAACAACTGTAACTAAAAAGTCAGAACTCTTACATATATTTTAACTAAGCAAACAGAGAACTAATACAGTACACACAACACTCAAAAAACTGGGGAGACTGGATAGCAAACGGAATTTTCAGAGTCAAAGAAATTATGGTACAAAAGCTGGCACCTCCAGCAAGAAAAGCAAAATCTCAACCTAGGATAACACAATTTGGCAAATCTAGAAAGCAACCGCATAGACATATATTCATAAACCTAGCAAGGAAAGGGAACTCCAGACAAACTAACCAACCAAACAACATGTCTGGAACAGAGCCTGAACAATAGTCATGAGAGCTAACTAACCAGGTATCACAAAGAGGGGGTGGAATGATAGGAGAATCTGGAGGAGTTGGTGGAGTTGAATATCAACAGGTGGCTTCACAGATGTAACAACATAGCCCCTATGACAGGGGCTATGTAACCATAACTTGCCATGTATCAAGACACATACAGTTAAGCATGCCACCAAATGAAAGATATACTCTGCAAAAAGCAGAAACAAACTTTGCAGGAGATGTCAGCACAAGAGCAGGACAAGAAGATAACTCATACAAGCAAATATTAACACTTTGGAGTGTAATAGACTCAAATGCACGGAGCGTTTGGATTTCCCCAGCAGACTTACAGCACATCCAAAGATGGTTAGTGAGTTAAATGTAGGCTTGCTAGAATAAGAATTATTCAGCATTGCTATTAAAACAGTTAGTGAACAAGGACCAGAAGGAGCAAAAGTAAAAGTTTATAATAATGATCTCACAGCAGCCATACAAGTTGCAGTAGACACAAATAACATAATACCATGGTTGTGTGATGGAGAGTTTAACAACATTGGGATACGTGCCATAGGAAACCAAAAAACTATATCCCTGGGTCTACTACACAGACTTTTATAACTTCTTTAAGCAAGGCAAAAACACAGTAGTGAGTACAAAACCAACTAGCTCCTCACTATACAACAGCAACAAAAAAAAATCCTTTTCCTAAACATAGAAAACACAGTACTTATTGAAATGCTAAGAATTGGAGGCGGAGCCAAGATGGTGGTGTAGCAGCAGCAACATATCGCAGCTCTCACATAGCCACCCCAAAATACCCATAAAATAGGACTCTAAACCAATCCTAGAACTCCAAAACGCATACAAATATACTTCCCACTAAAGTCAGCTTGGCTAC
>JAQQSU010011811.1:0-12075 GCA_028627135.1 Pseudochirops cupreus
AGATCTTGCTTTGAGTTTGATTCATTTCTCCCTCACCAGAAAGAAGAGGCTAATTGAAATGGAAATGAGCTATGACATTAAAAGAGGAAAAAAAAAAACCTCAAGATATAAGAAGGAGGTGCACTGTTCATGCTAAATTTTGCACATGTATGACTGTTTATGACTTGAAATTCGTAAAGTTATTCAGTCCAAATTGGATGATATACTTTGACAAAACAATAATTTACCAAATACATGTAAAGTGAAAATAGTAAGCCTCAATATATGTTCTCCTTACCATACATAGCTAACACCATGTTCAATCATAGATTCAAGTTCCTAGGTCATATATGAGTGGGGAGAGTTATTTTCTGAAAGGTCCAAATCATAAACATCTTCTTATGGAGAAGCAAGAAAAGTCATACCTCTATACCTCCTTAGGTTATAGATATCAACACTGGCTAAGTAACACCAGATATATTTTCTCTTCCTACTACATTCCTTCTTTCATCTAACCCTGGAAATAATCTCCTGATTCCAGTTTCTCAGTTTCTCCAGTTTTTTGCTTCTTTTATTTTTTCTCTGCTTCCTTACTTTGTTTCTTTATTCCATTGGGGATAGAGTGACACTCAATGGGCAACTTGGCTCCAAGTTTCTGCTTCCCTAGACTACTGCCCAAAATAAGGTACTGACCCTACCTTACAATGCAACCCATGAAAAGTAATCTTTTGCCCTAGTTCTGCCTTGGAAGACTGTGGTAAATGAGGAAATCTCTCTCTTACGAGCTATGAATAGACCGAGACAGGCAGAATTATAAAATATTTCAGCCTTATCTAACACCTTCTGACATTTTCCCACAAATTAAATGGGTCAAAGTGTATCACTTTTCTTAATCTGTTACTCATGAAAAAAATATGTTAGCCTGTCTTGTTTCTTTATTTGATTTCCTAGATTGGCTTCTTTATTAAGGAATAGAACCTAAGGTGGGAAAACTTTTCTTTGAATGGAGTAGATAAGAGTTTTGATGGTCCACCCTGTAATTTCCTACACTCGTTATTCACGGGCAGTGCCTCTGTCCATAGTGTGGTAACAGTTGGAGGCATCTTTGTGGATACCTTAGTGGATACTACCATATACAGTGGGGTATGGAACAGCTTATAGCTGCTACTTGCCAGAAATGACCACAGTCCCTGGCACATAGTAGGTACTTAATAAATGTTTATTGAATTTCACTCCTTTTGCCACCACCTGAATTAAGGACAATATGCTTTTGAGAGGAGGGAGTAGTTCTGATAAAGTGGTGTGGTGGAAAGAAGAGAAGACCTGGAATCAGGAAATCCTGGCCTCAGACACTTAGTAACTATGCCACCTTGGACCAGTCACTTAACTTTTCTTTGCATCAGTTTCCTCATCTGTAAAATAATGATTATAATACCAAAACTTACCTTTCATATTTAATGTAAGGATCAATTGAGATAATAATTGTAAAGCTCTTAGCACAGTGCCTGGTACTTAGTATGTGCTATATAAATGTAAGCAATTATTCTAACCATCTTCACTATCATCATCATTTCTTCCTTAAAGTCACCATCACCTTATTGAACCATAGCTCTTGGGCTTAAAGAGAATTTAAGAGTCATCTAGTTCAAACATTCACTTTGAAGTAAAAGAGTCTGAGGCTCAGTTAATTATCTCCTCAAACACACATGGGTAAGAAGTAGCAGCATCAGAATTTGAATTCATATGACCTAACTCTAAATGTTGTGTCCACTGGATCAGAACTTTCTCACATCTTCAAACTAAAGGGATGTATTGTGAAGAGAGAAGTTACATTTACTTGGTTAAGTGAGGTTAGGAATCATAGAGCAAGGAATTACAAAGAATGAAGTATATAAGCAAGCCATACACGAATGTCAATTAATTAATTAGTTTGAACCACATAATCTTAACTACAGTGTACATTTAAAATCCTAGAAATCACACTGCTACCTTTTTCTGGAAATTTGAGATATAGGATAAGGACAAAATTAGAGCTCTAGGAGAGTAGATTGAAATGGGAGGATGATGTTAATTAGATACAATATGTTAAGCTGCAGGGAACTTAAACCAATAGTTCTGCTTTACTCCATGGCCTTGTGCCTTTGGAGCTGAGGATTTGCATTTCAATAAAATTCTGCCTTCTATTCATTTTCACTGGGACCATTTCTGAGGGATGAAGATAGCTAGATAAAAGAAAATAGCAAAACCACTTTCTGGAGTGCAACCAGATGACAGTGGTGACAGGATCCAAGACACCTAAAGCTACAGAGCCTTGGGGGAAACAGAGGCATACAATTTCAATAATCACAATACTTCTAAGAATATTATGTTTACCTAGAGATCCTACTTCAGGAGGTTTGTGTTGTTGTTGTTCTCTAATCCTTGGTATGCTCATGATTCAGAAAATGGGCTTATATTTCTTTTCCTATTTCCTCAACTGTAAAGTATGGGAGCCAAGAAAATAGAATTATTTGGAAGTGTTACAACACAGACATGCATGCCCTAACCATCCTTGACTACTCTTACATACAGTGGGCTAAGGAAATAGCCTTGAAATGAAAATCAAATTTTAAGCTCATCTCTCAAGAAAGGGGAAATAAGGAAAGATTACCACAGCCTTATGATTCATGTGAGTGGGTGGGTGACTTGGCCCAGGAGGCAGCCACAAATACTTGATCCCTGAGGGTTTTTTTTTTCTGACAGGTGCCTCTCATTCTCCAGCATTAGCAGCATCCTTCCTTATCATTACCTTCTCCAAAACATAGAATTCTACTAAAAAAAATCTTTTACAAACACTGAAGAAAATGCAATATACATTCTTTTTAGTTTAAATCAAGGAGAAGAGATGCAATTTTGTCATAAAAGTGGACTTTTATCTAACTGCCTTGATTTTGATTTCAAAATAGAACAAAGTAGCACTCGTAAATCTTTTTTTTTTTAATCTTAGGGATTTGGCTAATGACTTACCTCCAAAAGTCAAATATAATTATTAATTTTCACTTAATTTGCAGGGAAAAAAATGTAGAAATCTTCCTAAATGATTCACATGATACTAATTTAGGTGAAGAAAGACTGTGGGGATTGTAAAGGTTTTATGGAATCAACCACTATCAGCTAGTATCTCTATAATGAAATGATAGAACTTATTTTTTTCTTAACATTTCTAAAAAGACAGTATCACTCTCATCATGAAAAACACTTATATAATATATGTGGTTAATTTATCTAATTGCATTACTTTTAGGGAGAAAAATCCTTTTGTTTAAAAACCTCTCCAGGAGGCTTTATTGTAAAGTTCTTTTCAAGACACCACAGTAAAGCCATTCAAAATGTGTGCAATAATGAAAAGAAACACAAAATAGCTCATGTTAAAAAATAAAGAAGCAGAAATGGACCTCAGAGAGGTGAAGACAGATTTTCGTATTATTCTCTGTATTTCTTATAAAGGTGATTCTCACTATTACAAAATCTTGTGGATGAAATTGTTAAAGAGGGGAATGAACAGAAGAAAAAAAGGCTAAATGGGAAGGAGATAGGTTGGGGGATATTATCATTACCTCTTAAAGGGTTCTATATACCTTTCCTAATGGAATGGAAATGTGAGTTTAATTACTAGTTTTAAAAATCATATCTAATACATTCTCTTCATACATTTTCAACCTGCTTGGTGACTTACTAGAAGCTCATTGAAGCTTTGTGTACACTTTTAAACAATCAATATTGCCCAAAAATAATGTGTCAAGATAATGAGTGACTTCATGATAACTTTGTGTGGGCTTCTATTGATTAAGTTTTGTTCAATTAAACGGAAAATAGTTGGAAAGAAGCAATTTTGAAACTGAATTTAAAGAAAATCAAGGCCCCTTTCTTTTTTGCTGCAAAATCTCAGATCTCTTTACTTCTCCCTCCCTTTTTGGGAAATTCAAAGCTATCCACATGATCTGATGATATTCAAATCTTTTATTCATTTTCATTGAGCTCTAATTATTATCTAAATTAAGCATTCACATATAGTTTCTATTGTTTCAGTGATTAGCAAAAGCAAATTTTAGCCCGGAGTTTTTTTACTTACCACTAAACCCATCCCACTTTAAAGAGGCATCTAACCACCTGAATGATAGCTTCCCTCTTCTAAAAGGTGTATTCTTGAAGAGATGGGCTGTAGGAAGTTGTTTGTACTATTGATTTCCATTTTTAAATTAGCCTGCTTGTGTTACTCAGAAATTAAGGCTGATAAAACATGTCAAAGCTGGATGAGACTCCTACCACAAGGATAAAAAATACAGACTATTAGAATTGGAAGTAACCTTAGAGCTCAGTTAGTTCAATCTTCTCATCTTACAGATAGGGAAAATGATATTTTCATTGAATTGAAAAACCAAGACTAGAACTGAGAGGCCTAGAACTCGTTACTTCAGTACTCTTTGAACTAGTTCTACCAGTATGTCCAAGTTCAGTCTGTTGACTAAGAAATTTATAATAGATAATAGAATGGGATAGGAACAAAATCTCTGTTTTATTTCATATAAGGAGCTCTCAGGTCAGGAAACTTTCTCTATCAATGCAGATCACCATTTCCTCTGTAACTTATAGTCTTAGAAACTTGCCTAGAAAACTAAAGGTTAAGCGATTAGCCCAGGGTCACACAGCCAGTATATATCAGAGATAAGCTATGAACTCAGGTCTTCTCAGCTTTGAGACTAGGTCTCTATCAGGTACACCACAGTCTCTTTCTAGAATTCCTTGACTTCATTTAGCTATTATTATTATTTCAGTGATGCCACTGGCTTTTGGTTGGTTGCTATTATCTAGCTGCTACAAACAAAATGTTCTTAACTCAACACTAACCAAATAGATAATAATTATTAATTCCCCCAGTTGATAGTGAAAGATCCAGAGATCCTAATGACAGAAATTTCGCATAGATAAGAGATGAGGTAGAAGAAGCAGAATCTGCATCAGCACAGACCATACTTTAATCCAGTTCAACGAGCATTTATTAAGAGAAAGAGAAAGGAATAAGCAATTGTATTATACCTACCATATGCTAAGAGCTTTTACCAATATAATTTTATTTAATCCTCACAACAGCCCTACAAGGTAAGTGCTATTATTATCCCCATTTTATAGTTGAAGAAACTGAAGAAATCAGAGTTTAAATGAGTTGTCTTCCATGTTAAAGGAGCAAAGGGCTTGGAATATGATAGTTTTGGAAGGTAAATTAGCTAGGAATACAAACAAGAATAACTACCAAAGCTGAGTATAATTCTTCAGAGGAAAAAATAGATATTAAATGAAATAGGCCACTTTCAAGAATTCTGATGAAAAGATCAAAGCTGAATGGAAAATTTGACAGGCAAACAAAAGACTCAAGGAAAAGAATTATAAGATAAACATGAAGGAGAAATCATAAGGGACTTAATATATTTCAACTGTTTACATTCCTATATGGGAAGGTGATACTTGTAACTCCTAAATATTTAATCATTATTAGGATCAACACAGAGTGCACAAGTGTTAGTTGATTATTTTGGAATGATCTCCATTTTAAAAGAGAGAGAGACAGAGAGAGACAGAGGCAGAGAGACAGAGAGAGAGAGGGGAGGGAAGAGGGAGAGGAAGAGAGGGAGAGACAGACATGGAGAGAGGGAGAGGGAGAGAGGAGAGACAGAAAGGGAGAGGGAGAGAGGGAGAGACAGACACGGAGAGAGGCAGTGAGACAGAGAGAGAGAGGGGAGGGAAGAGCGAGAGGGAGAGAGGGAGAGACAGAGAGGGAGAGGGAGAAAGTGAGAGAAGAGTGACAGAGAGGGAGAGAACAGAGAGGGAGAGACAGAGAGAGAGAGAGAGACAGAGAGGGGGAGAGAGAGAGAGAGGGAGGCAGAGAGAGAAAGAGAAAGAGATGCACTGGGAGAAAGGGGAAAGAAAAGGTAGAATGGGGAAATTTTTCTCACATAAAAGAAAAATGTAAGGAAGAACTTTTAAAGTTAGAGTAAAATGTGGGGTTGGTGGTGGTATTGGCAGGCAATGCTTGAACCTCACTCTCTTTGGAATTGGTTCAAAGAGAGAAGAATATGTGTGTGTGTGTGTGTGTGTATACACACACACATGCATATATACACACATACATATATGCACATATACACACATAAACATCTGCACACACACACACATATATATGCACTTAGTTGAGTATATAAATCTATCTGATTCAGGGAAATAGAAGGGAAATGGATAAGAGATATTGGCAGGGGAACAATAAAAGGGAGGACAAATTGAGGGAGGCAGTGGTCAGAATCAAAACAGACTTTTGAGGAAGTGTAAGATGAAAAGAAAGAAGGATAAGCATTAAGAAAATAGGGTGGAGGGAAATGCACAGTAGTTATAGCTGTGAATGTGAATGGGATAAGCTCATCAATAAAATGAAAGCAGAATCCAAGAATATTTTTTAACAATCTATATACATGAAACAGAAAGACAAGAGTTTAATTCAAAGAAAGAGCTAAAGCTGAATATATTTTGATTCACTGGAAGTAAAAAAGGCAAGGGTAGTAGTCATGATCTCAGACTAAGCCAAAGGAAAAATAGACCTAATTAAAAGAGATAAACTTTTATCTCTTTTACTACATTTTGCTAAATGTATCATAGCCAATGAAGTAATATCAAAACCTTTTACATTAAGATTCTCTGATAAAAACTTCATTTCTCAAATAAATAGAGAACTGAGTCAAATTTCTAAAAATAAGAGTCATTCACCAATTGATAAGCAGTGAAAGGATATGAACAGTCAGTTTTCAGAAGCAAAAATCAATTCTATCTATAGTCGTATAAAAATGTTCTAAATCATTAATGAATAGAGACGTACAAATTAAAACATCTTTGAGGTACCACCTCATACCTATCAGACTGGCTAATATGAAAGAAAAGAAAAATGACAAATGTTGCAGGAGATATGGGAAAACTGTGATACTGACTCATTGTTGGTGGTATTGTGAACTCAAAGGACTAAAAAAACTGCATAGCTTTGACTGGGCAATATCACTACCAGGTATGTATGCTTAAGTGAGTCTTTTTTTAAAAGGAAAAGTACCTAGATATATAAAAATATATTTAGCAACTTTCTTTGTGCTGGTAACGAATTGGAAATTGAGGGGATTTTTGTCATTTTTAGAATGACTGAGCAATGTTGTGGCATATAATTGTGATAGAGTACTATTGCACAATAAAAAATGATTAGAGGAATGGTTTCAGAAAAAAATCATGAGAAGACCTCTATGAATTGATGCAAAGAGGAGTGTGAACAACCAGGAGATCACTGGGCATAGTAATAGCAGTGTTGTAACTATGATCAACCATTAAAAACTTGCCTATACAGATCAATAAAATGATCCAAGACACTTCCAGAGGGATCATGAGGAAAAAATGCTATCCACCTCCAGAAAGAGAACTGATTAACTCTGAGTGCAAATTGAAGTATGACTTTATTGCTTTTTTTAAATTTTTGTCAGTTCTTTGGCAATATGGGTAATATGAAAATATCTTTGCATGATTTTGCATGTAAAAATAATAAAAAATAAAGGACTTGTCCAAAGTCACAGGGCTAGTAAGGTGCTGCTGAGGCTGTTGAGGATTTACAAAGGCCAGCTTGAGCCGAGGGCCAGGTTAAGCTGCTGAGGAGTTGCAGAGGATTTTTGAGGGCCAACCAGAGCTGCTGAAGACTGAGGAAGCATGATCGTGATGCTAGTGCTTTGGCCAAACTTATTTGTGGCTTTGTTAAGCCTTGACTTCCAGGGGACAGAGACTGTGCAGGATATGAGATGAACTGGACACTGTAAGCTCCAATGTGGAGCAGCAAGTGTATAGAGAGCTAGACAAGGACCTAGAAGCTGTATACCTTTTAACCCAGGTGACAGTTTGGTGAATCCAAGTAGGATCAGGCACCATGGAAGGGGATCCAGGGAATCTGAGAAACCACCTAGAGTCAAGATGGAAGAATACTTTACTTGGATGCTGTGTATTGATTGAGAAATTCACTAGTGACCTATGGGTGGAGGGTGTGTATATTTTCTAGTGATCAAATAGTGAATAATGAAGGATAATTGATTGACTAAATGATTGTACTTAGTGATTGATGAATGAATAACCTAGTATGTATGAATGTAACCTAGTATGTCCTATGAGTGAAAAATTTTGACTATTGTACTTTTTGAATGAATTAAGGATTTTGTGAATGCTTGAGCTACTAAATGATAGTTCTTTGTTCAAAACTTTGTGACCACTGTAGTGGAAACTATGTGGCCATTTTCCTGTGATAAGTTGTTGTGAATGCTATATTTTGATTTTCTGTCATAAGTTGTAGCATTGTGAATTATGTACCTTGATTTACTGGGAATGTTTTGCTTTGATTTGTTATGGATTACAATATTTACTATTCTGTGTAATCAGAACCTTAAAAGCTGTTCACAGTAGCATTCTTCTGAAAAGCTGTTAGTGCTTGGCTTTACATATGTTCAAATGATAGTGAATGGACCAAGGGAGAGAAGGGAAAGGGAGAGAAGGGGAAGAAATAGTCTGACATTTCTTTCCCTTATAGAACTTATATTGTAATGGAAGAAATGAAGGATAAATGCCCAGGTTGGGCAATTTCTTCATTTGTGATGATCATAGGGAGCTTTTCTAAGTTTTATGAAAATTCTTTGCTAGAGTCAAATTAGTTTACTTACAGCCCCCAGCATATATCTTTCATTTCCCTGTCTTCTTTGATTTCAGGAAATCATTTCATTCACCTGCAACAGCAGTAGCAGCAACAATAGCTTCTGACCATAACCTTTTTCCACTTTTTCGGAGCCTATACATCCTCAATAATCACTTCAGTTTTCTCCAAAATTCTTCCCTGATCATATGACTCTGAAGGATTCTCTTCTTTGCTTGTGTGATTTGACAATTAATTATGTGGTAACCTGTAACATCTTTCTCTCACCTTGAACTCAATTCTCACCTTGAATTTAATTCTAGTGTTATTTAATGTGCATATGTTCTTGGAGGGAAGGTGTAATGTTAGATTTTGTATTTCAACAACAATGCTTAGAAAAGTGCCTTACATATAAGACATACACAATAAATACAAACACACATATAATCTAATTTGATTCACACAATAACCTTTTGAGGTAGGGCAGATAATTATCCCTCTTTTATACACAAAGAAACTGAGTCTTAGAGGAGTCATGTGATTTGCCCTTGAAACATAGCTAATAAAAAGGTCTGAGGTAGAATTTGGATTCTGATCCTCCTGACACTAAGGCCAGCACTCAACAAACTACAGGAATTGTGCCCTCCCCCTACAGGAATAATTGGAAAACCCAATGCCTTGTGCCAGCTAGTGACCTGGATTTTTAAGCTGAAAGATCAAGTAACTCCCCCATGGCAACAACATAGCTGGTGTATGGTAGACATGCAACCTGAAGTCAAATTCCTCCTACCTGCAAGTTTGGCTCTCTGTGCCATCTATCTATCATTTTAGTCTACCTCTATATTTGAATAATTTTTAAACTGTATCAATTTTTATTATCTTTTAATACTTCGAACTCAAATGTTAAATACGTAAACTTAATATGTCAATTTTCATCAAACTTGCAAAATGCCTATATATTTTCGGGAAAGCTGTGCCATTGCAACATGACATATAACTATTTGTGTTCAAGATGATGGGAAGGGAGGAACAACCACAACTTACATCTTGTTTGAAGTACTTCGAATTTCCTGGAATGAGTACAGGAGCTGTAGTAACAGTTCAATGTTGAGTTATTTTTACAGAGTGCTGAACAGAGCACTAAATTCTGTCTGAATTTTCAAGAAGAAATATAAAGTATTTCTTAAAATGAAAGATAGAAATGGCTAACACTGCTTAATTGGAAAAGAGGAAGAGGTATAAGAGAAAATAAAAATGATATTACTGTATATTTAAATGAAATCTTCAAGCCACTTCTCCATACATTGACAAATAAATATTGTGTTTTATACCATAGGTGGGGGAAAAATTACATGATTCACAAAAGCCACATAATGAGTGATTTGAGGAACACGACTTAGGACTTCTATTTCTTTTAATTTTACTTCAAAATTACATATATCAGCCATTATTTTTTTAGTAATGGATAAAAAATAACCTGTTTTATGTTTAAGAGGAAGAATACATTGGGCAATATAGAGATTGGTTAAAAAAAGCATTCTATTTAGAATTTGAATATGTTGTAATTCATCCATGTAGACAAAACCTTAGTGTTCAATTCTAACTACTTGCCTGCAAACCTATCATACACAGATTTTATTTCACTTGCATTGCCAGAAGGGGTGGGCAGGATCATAGATTTAGATTTGGAAGAGGCATCAGAGATTTAATCCACTTTTCCTCTTTTTATTGATGATAAAACGAATGCCCTTGTCCAAAGTCAGTGAGGTGGTGGCAAGGCTTAGATTTGAAACCAAATCCTTAGATTCAAAATGCACTCTTTTTTCCCCTGCTACCTCTTATTAGTTCTCTAAGTTATTGTGTACATCTTATTGATGAACTAATTGACTTGCCTGTTTACAGGTAAATTGTCAGCAATGGAACAATTTGCCAAATAGACACACCACTCTAATTCTCAAACAGTCAAAATTTCTAAACAAATAAATAGTTTTTGTTTTCCAATTTTTCTTATTCCTGTTGTTCCAGATAGGTGATCTGTCTATGTAGGGGTAACTCCTAGCATAAAAACTACCAACACAAATGCAGAGAAGCAGGTTTTTTTTTGTTAGTTTTGTTTTTCATTTGTTTGTTTTCTGAAACTTACAGCCTTAACACATTACCTGGGTTACTGAAAGATTAAGTAACTCCCCCATGGCAACAACATAGCTGGTGTATGGTAGACATGCAACCTGAAGTCAAATTCCTCCTACCTGCAAGTTTGGCTCTCTGTGCCATCTATCTGTCATGTTAGTCTACCTCTCTATTTGAATAATTTACTTAAATTTCTTGGCAAGAAAGCCATTCTGTCATTAAGCACTTGGGCTCTGTGTTGACTCAATATAAATATAATGATATTAGAGAAAATAAAACAAAAATGGCCAATTTTTCAAAAATATGTAGAGTTCCAGATAATTTAATATTCCTCTCTATACATATTTTAAATCATTTGTTTGTTTTAAGTTGAAATAGTTCAAATGACATAGCTAACAAAATGGATCAACACAATCCATTGTTATACAACAGGGGGAGCTGTGAGCCCAGAAAAGAACCACAAAGATTGGTTCCACAAAAAGGATGAAAAAAGATTAAATAAATGACTGTTCAAAACCCTTATTTTAACTGTACAAAAAGCTTAATTATATGATGAAGCTAAGTGACAAAAAACATAAGATATTGGACTTGCAATTTAAAAAGACTAATTCAGGGGCCTGCTTCAGATCCTACTAGCTATATGACCCTGGACAAGCAGTTTATAATTTCACCTTAGTTTTCTTATCTGTAAAATGGGAGTAATAAAAGAACTTACTTCACAAGTTCATTATGAGGATCAAATGAGATAATATATTTAAGAATCCGCATAAGTTTTTTTTTTTAAATTAAATACATTCTTTCCATGTAAGGACCTTTTCATAAATGACATGAAAACTATGTAAGACAGTTTGCAATATAAATCCATTGATAAAGCAAAGTTCTATTGTTAAGGGAATGTGAGTGCACCTGGGAACTGAATTAATTCTACCTATGGCAGTTATGAGGGGACAAAAATGACATATTTAGGGGAAAAATGAATTAATTCACTTTGAAAAAGACCAAAGTGACTAAGAACTCTGTTATGTTCAACAGACATTCTTTGGTAGAAGAACTATTAAATGTGGAAGAAAAGGTCTAATGGGAGCATATCTTCAAAGCTGCCATGACCAGATAACTCATCTCTGTGAATGAACTGTAATCTGTCTCCTCTATGACTTTTGCCTTTGGATACTGACTATATTTATTTCCTTCTAACTCTTGCTTTAGATAAAATGATAATGTATCTGTCTCTGATTCTG
>JAQQSU010011812.1:0-12075 GCA_028627135.1 Pseudochirops cupreus
TAATTCTTTTTATATCACTATATATAGTGCTATAGAAACATATATATATAATTTATATACTTATATATGATTTATTCTTTATATAGCACTATATACAGCATTTTATATAGCACAGCTCTGTGCACATTACATCATCTTCATTTCACAACAACCCTGTGAGACAGGTATTATTATTTTAGACAGGAAGAAAATGAGGCAAAGAGAGATTAAGAAATTTACCCTGGGTCACACAGTTACTAAATGTCCAAGGCAATATTTGAATTCAGGCCTTCCAGACTCCAAGTTCAGCTTTCTACAGGCCCAGTTGACAAAGAAATGAAGCAGTGGTGATGTAAGTGGTTTGAGGAAAAGAGAGAAAGTTGAGAGTACCCATGATGAAGAGTGTGATAGAGGGTCAACCAAACAAAACTAGATAAGAAGTCTGTGGTGAACTCATCAGTACCTTTTCATGACTTCCTTCAGCAATATCCTGCAACCTATGAGTAAGAGTGTAGAATATAATAGCAGCTCATAACTAGCATTTATATGGCTTTTTAAGGTTTACAAAGTGCTTCAAACGTGTTATCTTCTTTGATGCACATAACGATCCTGTGGAGTAGATGTTACTATTATCACCATTTTACAGATAGGAAAATGGAGGCTGAGAGAGGTTGTGTTTTGCCAAGGGTCACACAGATAGTGTTCAAGGCAGGATTTAAAATCAAGTCCAATGCTCAAGTACCACCTAGATGCCAATGTCAGCAATGATCTATACTTCATCACCATCATCATCGTCATCTCTAGCACTTCAGGGTTTGTAAGATGTTTTACATGTGTTAGTTTATTTGATTCCCACAAAATCGTGAGGCATGTGCTATTATTATCTCCATTTTACATATGAGGAAACTGAGGCTGGGACAGATTAAGTGACGTACCCAAGGTCACATAGATTTTGTTGTTTTTTGATTGTTTCCAACTCTTCATGGCCCTATTTGGGGTTTTCTTGCAAAGATATTAGAATATTTTGCTGTTTCCTTCTTCAGCTCATTTTATAAGTGAGGAAACTGAAGCAAACAGGGTTAAGTTACCTGCCCAGGGTCATAGCTAGTAAGCGTCTGGGACCAAATTTGAACTCGAGTCTTCTGATTCCAGGTCCAGCACTCTATGCACTGTGCCATCTAAATGCTCACTATAGTATGTGTCTAAAGCAGAATTGAAACTCGTATCTTCCTAAGTCCAAATCTCAAGCTGTATTAATGAATGAAGTATTCATCATAGAGAGAACAGAGTTTTTATATCTTATTAGCCCAAAAGTTTAGTCCAAAGGTAGGTCGGCCCTCACTTCAACTTATCCCCTTCAAACATTCCTCCTCCCCCATGGCAGCCTGGTTTTCTGTGGTTTCTCTCTTCACCACAGGGCAATTTCACATCATCCCACCCCACTCCACAACAGAGGGCATGTAGCATGCTTTGCGTCATTTGGTCTGGGTGCAGGAATGCCTAGTTATAGCTTAGCTCATTCAATTTTTCAATATTTTCCAGTATTAGCTATCATGGATTTTCATTAGTTTTGAACTTACTGAAATAACTGAGACCCAGTGTATTCAATAAAAGGGGAAATGGAGGTGGGCGGGGAAAGAACAGCTTCCTTAAGACATTTATGTGTGACTTTGGAAAGCTGGACCTGTGCCCACTACAGCGAAATGATCAGGCTCACGGCTCAAAGTGATTTTTCTTGAAGTGTCACTACCACACACAATCACTGTGGTGTTCTCTCTTGGTCAGTAATGACTTTCCTGATCTTCCAGGACTCTGAAACCTACACCCTGCCCCCGATTTATATGCATTATTTTTTCTGTCAAGGTGAAAGCTGCAAAAGGGCTTCCCCTTCCCCATCTCCCCTCAGCAGAGCAGCTCACTTCCAGAAGAGACATACTCTAGTTACCAGTTCCTCCTGGCAGAATACCTGGGGGGGAGGGGGCAGTAGAGAAAGAGGAGGAGAAAAACATGGGGCATGGATGGGGAACAAAAAAAGGCAAAGAAATCTTCATAGCAACACCAGTTGAAGCTGCCAGACAAATGCATCTTCCTAAATTTTGAAGCCAAACTGCTAGCTTAAAACTGTAAGAAGAAAAAAAAAAGGTTAGGAGTTAGGCAAAGGAAAGTAAGAAGAATAGAGAGCAAAGGATGGAAAGAGGAAAGAAAGATGGGAAAGAGAGACAGAGAAATAATCCAAATTACCTAGAGTTGGGAGGTACTGAAAGCTGCTTTTTACAGAAGAATTTTTTCACGTATATTCAGGCCTTGATACAGATGGTATCTGAATAGGACAGATCAACTAATGCCCTGTTTCCACTTCTATATTTCCCTCTGCTTGATCCTCACATCCCCTGGATCATTTATGGGAGAGACCTAATGTTTAGTAACTTTTTGTCATTGTAATATTAAAATATGTCATTTTTTGAACTTGAAGTCCCCAAACCACAGGGAATCCTTTTGAAGGCCATAATTGAAAATTATATGAATTAGCACTATTAGCATAGAAATATTGCTACTATAGGGAATATCATGGAGAAACTCATCTCTCCAACTTAGACTCCAGGATATATGTGAAAATGACACCAAGAACAGCAATGATTTTTTTTAAAAAAACAAAAAGGAGTTAAGTTCTCCATTTAGTACAGAATTATAGAAAAAGACAACCAGAAGCCTGGGGAGCCTGGGGAGGGGGAGGGAGTCACATAAGAGAAACCAAAATGAACTCTGGAAAATTAACTGAAAGCTAGGGAATTCTCCAACAAAGTACCTCCAAGGGTTTTGCCACAATGAGATTTAGGAATTAGGGTCTACAGCTAGATCCTGTTCCTGGTCATCTAGAATGGAAGATGAGGACAGAGGCAGCACCCACTGAATAGGGATATAGAACCCAGCTATTAGCTGCTCCTCCCTGAATGACAGGGTAAATCCATCCAAGAGTGTCAGAGAGGATGGATCCTGCCTTTGGCACAAAGTTCAAATCCAAGCACTAAAACTAGAAATATGAACACACAAAACCAACTACCCAAAACAATAAAGAAAAACACCAATGAATCAAGAGGTCACAAGGGGAAAACCTCAGAGACCTTTGTTTGGCCCTGTGCTGTTTCACATTGTATCAGTGATTTGCATAAAAGCATCCATGACATGCTCACAGAATTTGCAGGGAAACAAAACCCGAGCGGAAGACCTATGATGCTAATGACCATCAGCGTCCAAAAGGTTGAAGCACTGAGTTGGATTTCATAGGACGGAATTCAATAGTAAAAAATGGAAAGTCTTGTACTTGGGTACAAATTCACAAGTAGATGATAGGGAAGGTATGACTCCAAACCACTTCCTTATTCTAAAAATGACATGTGGGGATTTTAGTCATCTGTAGATTCCATACATGTCAGTGGTTTAATGTAGAAGGAAACAAAAGCTAATGTCATCTTGAACTATGAACCTGTGAGGGTGAAACTTAAAAACTAATTGTAAGGAAACCAGGTAATCAACATTCCTATCTGCTTTATGGTTAATAGATTCCTAGGTTTAGCAACAAGGAATTTTAGAGGTCACAAAGTCCAAAAATCTCTGTTTTACAGATGAGGAGACTGAGGCACAAAGTGGTTAAAATGATTTGCCAAAGTCCCATAAGAAATTGTCTTGCTTGGTTTAAGGCAGTGGTTCTCAACCTTCCTAATACCCCGGTCCTTTAATACTGGTATGTGGGTGTATCTGCATGTGAACGGATCTGCCTGGAGATGGATAGAGGAGTGGGGTCTTGGTTGCTAAGACTATCAGAAATATGTTTTTCGATGGTCTGAGGCGACCCCTGTGACCCCTGTGAAAGGGTTGTTCGACCCCCAAAGGGGTCATGACCCACAGGCTGAGAACCTCTGGCTTAAGATGTCAGATAAAATGAATTGGTTGGCACTAGTATCCAAATAGTCTCTACCTAGATTCCTGGCAATTTCTTACTATGTTTGTATAAAGCTGGCCTACTTTTCCATCTTTGACTGATTTGTCTTTTCTGCCCTAGAATCCCTATTTGCTATTTGGCCTATCACCAAATGAGATAAACTCTTGCTCTCTTACTCCCTTCAAATTAAGCGATTTCAACTTTTCTATTTGCTTCTTTTCAAACCAATGAATTGATACTTTCCTTTTGAATTTAGACCATTTCTACCTTAGTGTGTTCAGTTCGTGAAATTATGGGAACCTCAGTATAATTTGAAATCAGATTGTTTGCCACACACAGAGCCCTACATTCTCTCTAAAAAAAAAAACCCATTAGGATGTGATCCTTGGATACTTTCCTTTAGTTTCTTGATCAACTGTTAGCATAGCTTGACTGGGAAAGCTCTCATGTTGGAATGTGGAAGGCCTTCTGCCTATTAACATGCTGGTCCATGCAGCTTAAGGCTTATGAGTAGCTTCTTTATCCAAGGAATATTCCTGAATCCCAGTAAAGTTCCTGCAGACACTTCAGCTCATAATAAGAGGCTCTATTTGGGTCTCAGTAAGCAAACCTAAGGTATTCTCAGAAAAGGAGTGTTCTGCCATTCCACTCTGGCTGTGTGACTGCAAGTCTGTTAGGAACAATATTTCTTGTGCCAATAGATCACTTCCAGGCCCTTCATTTCGTTTATTGTCAATCATTTTTTATTGATCAGGATATATGTGAGATTGTTTTTTGTCTAAGATGCCCAGTGAATTCATTATCAGAAAAATTCCTGAAAAGCTATGTGAGAAGGTATGAGATTGCCAGGCTACTTGGATTAGCAGCAGTTGTATAAGTTTAAGATTCCTCTGAAACATATACAATGTGAAATGCTGAACATGCAGTGAGTGTTGCAATACTAAAGGTTAGGAAAGAACCATGTTAGATACTTAGATATTGCAATGTTAGATATTTAGAAGTATGAGCTATCTGCATAAATATGATAATTAAACTAATAGGATTTGTTGACGTTCCCATGAAAGAATACATAGAAAAGAAAAGAGAGTCCAGGACATAACGTTGGGGAACTTCCACAGATAAATAGCTTTGATATGGATGATAAGCCCGCAAAAGACAGTGGAGTGGTTCCTCTGAGAGAAAAAAATCAGAAAAGAAGTGTCATAATAACCAAGAGAAGACAAAGTACCTGGAAAGCAGAGTGGTCAGTAGCTTCAAATGCTATCAATAGGTCAAGGAGAATAAGGACTGAGATTCGGCAATTATTGGATTTATGGTGGTTGTGCAGAGAAACAATACATCAGCTGAGGGATAAGCAAGATTACAAAAGATTGAGAAGTGATTAAGAAGAGGATGATCTGACTGAGAGACATAGTATTTTGATTGGTTTAGTGCAGGTTTTTTTTTAAGAGTTGTAGAGAGCTGAGCATCTTTAAAGGCAATAGGGAAGGAACTAGTATATAGAAAGAGGTTGAAGAACAGACAAATTCAATCTGCAAGAGAAGATTGGAGGGTATGAGACCAAGGGGATGTCCTTGGTAAGTAGAACCACCTCATAGTCAGAACTGGGGAGAAGAGAGGGAAGAAAGGGGGACAATGGCAAGAGATTTTTAGAAGAAAAAAGGAAAAACAGTTTAAGTCAAACAGACTCGATTTTCATAGAGAAGTAAGAGTTGAGGACCAGAGCTGAAAGGGGGAATGGGATGGGGAAGGTAGAGATAAGGAATATTTGAGAAAATAATTGAAGGTTTTGGAATACCTTCTGTGGAGAGTGAAAAAAAAGGCATCGATTAAGGAGAAATAAAGTGATTTTATTGCTACAGTGAGGGACTAATTGAAGATTAATTTAAGGTGAATTTATAACGTGTTCCCTTAGCAAGGTTGTATAATCTCCAACTCCCTTCTCTAGTATTTGAGTAGGAGTAGAAGAGGAAGACAATGGGAGCAATCCAGGGGTAAATTTTGACAAGAAATGATCAGCACTAGGCCAAGGCCCCATGGTTTAGCAAAAAGGGCAGCATAGAGTTGAACAGGCAAACTACAAGGTCAAGGCTGGAAATGAGGCAAAATAAAATCAGAGTTGGGATAATGTCCTCCTCCTCCTTGACCTCTCTGCAGCATTTGACACTGTTGATCACTCTCTCCTCCTTGATACTCTTTTCTCTCTAGGTCTTTGGGAAACTGTTCTCCACTGATTTTCCTCCAACTTATCTGATCAATCCTTCTTAGTGTTCTTTGCTTGATCCTCCTCCAGATAACATCCTCGAACTTTAGGTGTCCCTCATGGTTCTGTCTTGGGCTCTCTTCTCTTCTCCCTCTATGCTACTTGGTGATCTCATCAACTTTCATGGATTTAATTATGCTGATTATTCTCAAATCTACTTATCCTTCAGCAACTTTTCTGTTGATCTCCCATCTGGCATCTTCAACAATAGACAGTTCAAACTGGTATTATAAGGTATACATGTTTAAAATATAACTTATTATTTTTCCCTCTGAACACTCACCCCACCACCCTATACATCCTTCTCTGCCCCCACTAACTTCCCAGTTACTGTAGAGGGTAATATTATCCCCCCAGTCCTTTAGGCTCATAACTTAGGAATTATTCTTGAATCATCACTGTCTTTTATATCTAAGCTGTTACCTCTTTATTTCACCTATGTGGCATAAAGCCCTTTTCTCTCATAACAACCATTGTAGTACATCCTCTTCTCCTTACACCTGGAGTATTGCAAAAGCCTGCTGATGGGTCCACCTGCTTCAAGTTTCTTCCCACTCTAGTCCATCCTCTAGTCCTCTATTTAGCTACCAAAGTGATTGTCCTAAAGTCCAGGTCTAATCATGTCACTTCTATCCAATAAAGTACAGCGGCTCCCTATTACCTCCAGGAACAAAAACAATATGTTCTGTTTCAAAGCCCTTCATAACCCAGTTCTTCTTGCACTTCACTGCCCTAAATATACTGTTTAATTTAGTGATACTTGGCTACTTCATTACTCCACAAATGGAATGAGATCAATAAAGATTAAATGCTTACCCTGTGTTAGACACAGTCTAAGTGCTGGGGATAGACAAAAGAGAAAAAAGACAGTCCTTGTCCTTGAGACACTTACAATCTAATGATAATAATCTAATGACAAGATATTACATCTCTCAGCTCTGGACATTTTCTCTGGCTGTCCTCCATGCCTGGGAAGCTCTCCCTTTTAAACTCCTGTTAACTTCCCACTTACCTTTAACTCCCAATTAAATCCCATCTTTTACAGCAGACTTTTTTCTGAAGACTTTCCTCTTATTTCCTATTTGCCCTGTATATATCTTGCTTTGGATATGCCTGTTTAAAGGTTTTCTCCCCTGTTAGACTGTAAGCTCTTTGAGGGCAGGTACTGTCTTTTGCCTCTTCTTTTATTCCTGAGTGCTTAGCACAGTTTCTGGCACATAGTAGGCACTTAAAAATTGATTCATGGCTAGCATGAAAAAAATACTGAAGGAACTGGAGGTTTCACTGAAAGAGAAGAATGAGTTTAGGAGGGATGAGTCATAGAGAGAGATGGAATGATAAGAGGTTGTGGTTAAATAGAGGAATGTAAGATATTTTTATTAAGAAAGTGGAATATTTGTGGGTAATGGTGAGAATAAGGGTGTGACCATCCTATGTGTAGCTGAAGTGGAGTGAAGGTGTGGGTCATGGGATTTAAAAAATTGTGATTATAGGAAGCTGGAGGGGGTAGGAATATGGATACTGAAGTCCCCTAGCAAAAGGGCAGAGTTTTGGGAGGAGACTTAGATGATGAGCCAGCTTCTGAATTCTCTGAGAAAGGAAGGAGAATGACTTGGAAGCTAGTATACAACACCATTATGATCTGGATTTTGTAGAAAAATTTAATGGGGTGAACTTTAAAAAAAGAGGTTGCCAAGTGATGGCAAAGAGATTGTAGAAGTAGCAGTGGAGAAGAAGTTTTCCATCTCTCCCTCCAGAAAGAATGTGTTGGGGAAGGGGATGTAAATGAAGGTATAACCAGAGCTAAAGAGCATGGCCAGCAATACAGTATTGTTAAAGGGAAAGTACCAGGTAAAACTGAGGGCTAGTAGAGAGGAGTATAAGGGAAAGAAGTCTAGAACAAAGGAAAGATTGTTCCATATGCACCAGAATTCCAGAGAACATAATAGAAGAGATGAAGAATAGGTCAAGTTGGACTGAGACATGAATGGGATAATGTTGAGACTAGGGATAGGAGAATGTGAGGTTGGGATCATTTGTTCCTTATGAGGCCAATAATTGATAAATATAGGGGGTAAGGAAAGAAACATCTATGGAGAGATAGTTATAGAGATAGTAGTAGATGGAAGACGAATAAAAAAAGATTGCATTGTCTAAGGAGTATTCTTATTAACTTGAATCCAGGGTATAAGGGTAAGCAGTTCAGACTCATGTCAAAATAAGGCAAGTGGTCTAGATGTAAATTTTTTTAAAAGGTAGATAAGAAAAAAAGCATTTATTAAGCACCTACTTGTTCTGGGCACTGTGATGAGTGCTTTACAGAGATTATCTCATTTGATCATTGCAATAACTCCGAGAGAGAGGTAGTAGCTTAGTTTATAGTAGAGGAAACTGAGGAAGACACATCAAATGTCTCGCTCAGGTTTACATACCTAGTAAGTGTCTGAGGCCAGATTTGAATTCAGGTATTCTTCCCTCCAGGCCCAGTATTCTATTACTGTGCCACCTTAAAAGAAAGAAAGAAAAAAAGAAAGAAAGAAAGAAAGAAAGAAAGAAAGAAAGGAAGGAAGAAAAAGGAAGAAAGAAAGGAAGAAAGAAAGAAAGAAAGAAAGAAAGGAAGGAAGAAAGGAAGAAAGAAAGAAAGAAAGAAAGAAAGAAAGGAGGTGCAGTGAATAGAGCACTAGCTCGGGAGTCAGGAGGACCTGAGTTCAAATCCAGCCTCAGACACTTGACACAACTAGCTGTGTGACCTTGGCCAAGTCACTTAACCTCAATTGCCTCACTTACCCCCCTCCAAAGAGAGAAAGAAAGGAAGGAAGGAAGGAAGGAAGTATTATTTTGCATAGATGCTCTAGCAATATTGCCTGGGACCAGTATTCTAAGAATGTATAATTTATCCTGCTCATATACTTCTCATATGAGTTTCTGTCTTTATACTGAATCCATTAATATAACAGATAACAGTACTTAAGTATTCAACAATGGAAAAGTTGTCTGGAAGATAATTAAGACACAGGAAAACTGATTGTCCTTGCAATACTGGAGCATCCAAGAAGTAGAGTTCCAGATGGATAATCTCTCCAGTATGCTCTCAAACATGCATGTTGTTCAGTTGTGCCTGAATCTTCATAATCTCGTATGAGTTTTCTTAGCAATGATACTAGAATGTTTTGCCATTTCTTTACCAGTAGATTAAGGCAAGCAAAGGTTAAGTGACTTGCCCAGGAGCACACAGTTAGTGAGTGTCCTCAGATCTTCCTGACTCAAAGCTCAATACTCTATCTATTGAGCCACCTAGCTTCTCAAATCACGTAGGTGCCTCAAATATGAATAGTGTACCTCAAATATTCCCAGATGAGCCCCCACAACATAGCATCACTTTAAGGGCTATCCTCTCAATTTGAAACTCAGAGATGGCAAGTTGGATCATAGTGAACAACCTACTTGGACCCAAGGTACTCTGTGGGTTCATACTCCTAAAACTATAGCTCATGAAATATCACTGGTATGCTTACCTTTAGTAGTCAGTTAGCTGAAAGCAAAGGCATTTACTGTGAAGATATCCTAAGAACAATTGTGAAAAATATTCCCACCATAAAACTGGGGTCCACTCTTTCACAAGGACATACTGGAAAGAAACTATTCAACATATTACTGTAGAATGCAGTAAATAAACAAATAAATTCAAACTCACTGAACACTTAGAAAGACATCAGGTGACCAGAATTAGATGCCAGAAGTTCTCTACTCTTTCTAAACTAAGAGGTGAGAAATCCCTGTGTTCCAAATTGAAATCTCCCAAACCTGCCAAAAGCATTACAGTGCTGTTAATCTCTTTTTATAGATAAGTAAACTGAGGCTCCAAGAGAATGAGTGGCTTAAATCTCACAGTGTAGGCAAAGGAAAATACTGGCACCAGAAAATATCATTCCCTTTGGAAAACTTGCCTTGCATACATAGGCTGAACTTCTGAGATATGCTTATCAACTGACTTAGAGCAACAAAGACTCCTTCTGGTCAATGTCAAATCATTCTATGTTGAAACAGAATGGTAAAATGGATAGAGGATCAGCCTTGTAGTCTGGAAGCTGAGTATTCAAGTCTCATTTCAGAGACAATATCTTTGTGACTGTGGGAAATTCACAGAATCTTTTAGTACCCAGGTCAAGACTCTTAGGGTGAAGTTTGCAGATAAATTACAAATCTGCATTGGTGGAGGGACTTTCCACACTGGTGAGTACCTTTCTCAAATTAAATTGCAACTTCAGACCCCTCCCCCCACCCAAAAAAATGCTTCTTCACTACTAGATTGCCTCTTCTGGAACACTGAGTCAAACTTGAAATTTTAACTAATAGAAGATAATCAAAGACAATTTACTGTCTGTACTTTTTAAGACATTTTTCCTTGCCCTAGGGTTTTCCCCATAATGAAAGATAAATGATGGGTTATGAGTCATTCATCTCCATCTACCTTCCAAAGCTCAACCATCAAACCTCTTAGCAAAAGAATTTAAGGTATGCATTGCTGAAAGAGAGGATATGCCAGGAAAGCTCAGAAACAAAGAATACCTGAAGGTTAGTACATGTTTTTCCTTTGTTAGTTAAGGTGGGGTTTCCTTTCTGGGAAAGACAGAGGTTGCTTTGCTCTCAGAAAGTGAACTGAGCAATGGCAATGATTATCAGTTTGTCTTCTTGTTGAAAATCACTGTAGTAGGGATGGTTTTAATATTCCCAGAGTTCTTGGCTTATTTGCTCTCAGATTCCACTAAGTTTTGGGCTATTTATTAAGTCAATATTAAGAAACAGAATACAGAGAAGTTAATCATAGGCCAGAGGCCCAATTCCTCTGTTATTTGCATACTCATGGTTATTAATTAGGGTCTGTATAAAATAGGAAAAGTCTGATGACCTGACTGTGAATTAGTGATTTCCAGGCCCTCTCCTAAGATCATTTTAAGAGTTTTGTTTTCTTTAAGCTTGGTGGTGCACATTTGCTATTCTTTTTTCCTGGAAGGTTGAGACTAGTGAATTGGGTGAGCCCAAGTCCTGAGTCTGACAATAATATGATGAGACCCCAGGAAGGAGGTCCTGCAGGCTGCCTGAGTGTGAGCTGACCCAGGTCAGAAACACCACTGGACCAAAACTCCTGTGCATAAATCTGTATTGGTTACTGCACTTCTAGCTTGGGCAAGATTATAGTGGACAGAGTGACAGATTTGGAGGCAAGAAGTACCCAAGTTAAAATCCAGACTCAAATAATTACTTATTGTGTGATCCTAATCAAATAATTTAACTTCTATTTGCCTCACTTCCCTCATCCTTAAAATGGGGATAATAATAGCACACCAACCTCCCAGGATTATTATGAGGATCAAATGAGATGACATTTGTAAAGTGCTTAGTGCAATATTTGACGTGTTCAGTCATATTTGACTCTTTGTGACCTTATTTATTTATTTTTTTTGCAAAAATACTGTAGTAGTTTGCCATTTCCTTCTCCAGCTCATTTTACAGATCAGGAACTGAAGCAAAAAGGTTAAGTGACTTGCCCAGGGTGTATCACCAAGGCAAATATTCACAGCACCGATAGTGGTTATGAATATGCTGGCATAGTTCTGAATTGCAAAATATAAGAGACTTTCCACATAGAAGACAAAAGGAAAACATTTATTCAGACACCAGAAAACCAAATCCCAATACCAGAAAACTGAATCCATCATAGCAACAAAGAAGTTAATACACCATAACACAGTAGGGGGCAATAACATCCCAAAGCCTTCCCACAAACACTCACAAGCCTAGCTCTCTCCTTGCCTGCATCCTTTCTCTTCCCACCATCTTAACTGCTCTGACTCCCAGCTTCCACTCAGCTCTGCTCACTCTTTTTTTTTTT
>JAQQSU010011813.1:0-12075 GCA_028627135.1 Pseudochirops cupreus
AGACTAAAGCAAACTACATGCTCTCTTTCTTTTCCATGTTTGGTTTTGTTTCCTCTTTCACATTATTCATGCCATCTGCTACAACCCTTCTATACAATCAGACTAATGTCCAATGTGAAAGTATTTGCAGATCCTACACTTGATTGCAAGCCACCATGGGGGGGGGGGAGACGGAGGGGAGAAAATTTGAAACTCAAGGGATTGTGGAACTGAATCTTGTAAACTAAAAGTAAACAAACAAATCAATTAAAAAAATAATAAAAATAAAAAATAAATTAAAAAAACCTAAAATTTGTTTAGAGTCATTTTTTTACAGGCATCTGAGGTAACTGGGAACAAGCTCAAGTAAGTTCCTGCTTTCACTAAGCCATCTTGGCTCCTATTCAATTAAAACTCATTTTACCTGTGTTGTCCTCATTAGAGTAAAATATTGCTATATCTCCTACTATTCAAAAACTCCTCAATCATAAATCAATTGCTTCACAGAAAATTGCTTATTTATACATACCTGTGTGACACTTCTATACCAAGTAGAAAGAAAAGCCATTGAATAATGCATCTTTTTCTGGGATGACTGAACATATTCCTCCTCTGTGGATTCTATGTCTATACAGCATCCCATCAGCTGTGATGCCAGCTTTTGCAAAAGATGCTTTACATCTACGGAACAAAAAAAGCAAGGAAATTCAATTCACTTTATACAGTTTAAAAGGTGAAAAACTCTATTTGTTACAATGTTACTTTATTTCTGTATATTGTGTTTTCTGCTTTCTCAATCCACATATTTTACACGGAATTTAAACATACTATTAGTTGGAGCTACTTTTGAAGAAGAATCATATATATTTTTACTTAATACAATAGGGTTTTGTAAACTGTTGAGACTCAAAATAGAGTAGGAAGAAGCATAGCTTTCAAAATCTAGAAATGCCATTCTTGACAAAGTAACAATGATTATCTCTTTTATATCTCGATACTTCTAAGGTCTGTGATTTTGTTTTTGTAGATCTCCCTCTATAAAAACATAATGAAACCATCTACAACTTGGAAGACGATCACAGAGAATAACTGGAGCTAAAAAATTCATTATCTAGTCAACTTGGTGGTAAAACTTCGTGATAAACTAATCAGGATAGTCCGTGGAAGACAGATGGCTATGAGACTGAATTTAAAGTCTCTCTAGTTTAATAGGATCAGCTGGAGTTTGGACTCTGTTGATGTGGCCTTTGAGAACTAATGGTCACCTTCATTCCAAAATGAAGAAATGGGGTAGAATTTTAGTGGAAAAGTAATTATGGGTAGGAGGTAGAGCCAAGATGGTAGAGTATCAGGAAATAGGACAACAAGCTCTATCCTGAAATTCCTCCAAATAAATCTAGAAAATGTACTGAGTGAATCTTCTTGGGGAAATCCAAAAAAAGTCAGTGATTAAGTTTTTATAGTACAGGTCAGCATAGGGAGACGAAGAGGTCTATCAACACAGGGGATGGAGTCTGGCCAGGAATGCTCTATGAAGAGCATTTCAGTGAACAATGAGAGAAAGTCTCAGACCCACTGGGTCACTGCTATGGGAATAATTACAAAATGTCAGCTTTACTGTTCCCTAGTCAGTTCTGGGTCACAAATCCAGAAAGGACTGAGGTGACATATGCCCCTTCCCCCACATCACCCCCCCTTGTCTAGGCAATGTACTCAATGAAGAGCCAGTTCAGAAGGAAGCAAGAGCAGTGTGACTCAAATTCTAAAAGATGAGCTGGGTCTCACATTTAGCTTTCAGCCCTGTCAGCAGCCTGCTACAGAATAAGCAGAGCAAGGATTCCAGACCAAAGGGGAATCTGTCCTTCTATCACTCTGAAGCAGCAAAGCTTCTCAGTTGGCTGCACCAGAGGTGCAGAAATCAGACTTTTTCCCAGATCAGACCATCTTATAAGCACTAAAAGCTCACAGATCCCAAGGCTGAGCTGTCCCTGAGATCCTAGAATAATATAACACTCAAAACCTAAAGAAATCTACAACAGAACCTTCCAGCAACAGAACTTCCAGAAGTGCACTGAATATAGCCTAACATCAAGTCCAAAGTAAGGAAGTAGGCTGGAGTATTAAGCAAATGAAAAAACTATAATGGTGAGAACAACACTCAAGATACAAACCCAGAAGAAGACAATGACTCTAAAACATCTCCAAGCAAAGCCTGAAAACTGTGCCCCCTCCCTCCCACCCATACACACACAGAGCTCAGGCACAAATTCAGCTAGAATTTGTGGAGAGGTGAATGTTGTTTTTTTAAGAGTTCAAAAAATATTTTTTCATAAATGAAATGAGAATGCTAGAGGAAAAACTGGAAAAGAAATGAGAGCTATAGAAGAAAGAACTGAAAGTGGAATTAAAAGCTTAGCATAAGAGATACAAAACTTTGCCCAAGCAACAAACTCCCTGAACATTAGAATGGACTAAAAAGAAGCCAATGACTCCATGACACAGCAAGAAATATTAAAACAAAGTCAAAAGATTGAAAATATAGAAGAAAATTCAAAACCAACTGACCTACAAAACAGATTTGGGGAGAAAATTTTAAGAATCATTGGACTACCTGAACACTATTACCAAAAAAAAAAAGAGGAAAAAACCAGAAAAGGCCTACACACGAAATGACAAGAAATCTTAAAAGAAAACTGTCAAATCTCTTAAGAGTGCAAGAGCACTATAGAACAGAATCTACTAGTCACTTCCTGAAAGGGATTCCAAACTTTAAATCTCAGTAACAGACAAAATCCAGAGCTTCCAGGTCAACTATAAAATACTGCAAGCAGCCAAAAACAAAGAATTCAAGTATCAAGAAACCACAGTCAGGATCGCACATGATTTAGCAACCACAAAAAGGAACAGAGACTTTGGAATACAATAGTCCAGAAGGCAAAAGACACAGACTAACAACCAAGAATAACTTTATCTATTCTATCCTCAGTGAAAGTCTTATTCTAAGGCAGGGGTGGGGAAACCTAGAAGTCACTTGTGACCTTCTAAATCCTTAGGTGCTGCCTTTTTTTTTTTTATGGACTCCAAGTTTTACAGAATAAATCCTTTTATCAAGGGGATTTGTTCTGTGAAGTTTGGATTCAGTCAAAGGGCCACACTTGAGGACCTGGAGGGCCACATGTGGCCTCAAAGCCACAGGTTCCTCAGTCCTGTTCTAGGGTCTCACACTAATACAGAAGTGATAGTGGATTCTCAAAGGCCACACCATCAAAGCAGTTCTGTCAAATCTTATCAGATTATGAAAGTTTTGAAAATGGCTCAATTATGTACTTCATATTGGTTTCCAAGCTTAGCTTAATATGAAGAAGATCATCACCACACTGGCAAGTGTGATAAACTTGGTGACTTGTCAGTTCTTCCCAGCCCACCTACTAAGAAGTGAAGGGGTTGAGATCCATATTAGGTAGAAGGGATGTTCCTAAAGTAAAATATTCATTCATTAAATTTTAAGAATGACTTAAAGACATCATAGATTAACATTTTGTTATGCCAAATTCTAGCAAACATATCTATTTGAATATAATAAGAATACAAAAGAAAGAAAAAGTCAGATTTTTGAGTGTTTTAGACTGTTCTCCTAATTAGTCAGTGAATATATATGTATATATGTACATACATATGTATATACACACATACATACATATGTACATATATACATATGAATATATATATGTATACATATTCATATTTCAAGGTAGACTCAACCCATTTACAGGATTTTGGGAGACCAGAAACCTCAACATGGCCCAATTCAGCCTTATTTTCCTCTGGCTGACAGAAGAAGGGTAAGAAGGAAAGAAGGAAGGAAGCAAGGAAGACAAGAGGAAGGAAGGAAGGAAGGAAGGAAGGAAGGAAGGAAGGAAGGAAGATGCAAATGTGTCCCTTCCTCTTTATTTTCACTATATTATAGAAAATTATTTTCAGATATGAGAGAACTTTGAGAATGTATATTCTAAGAATGAGATAATATCTTTAAATATCTTTAAACCAGTTACCAAAATCATTACAAAATTTATACATTACCTGGGCATTCTTTAGCTTGCAATGAAACAACATACGGAGTAACTGTATCTTTGAGCATCTCAGTTAGACCTTTGAATGTTAAATCATGATCTGTTACATTCACACCTGCAGGGGGAAAAAAATCAATGTCAGATTCTTTTTATCACTAACAATGAATCAACATGTCAAATGAACTACAAAGAAATAAAAAGTACACTCCTGCTAACAGATTTTTTTTAAGTAACCCATAAGACTTCACAATAGTGCTGGATTATGCAAACAGTCTTATTTGTCTTACTAGAATTTCAAAATACTCTCAAAGAAAGGTATACAGAGAAGGAACAAAAATTTGAGACAAAAATATTTTATTATTTAGCCTGGTGCACTATGTTAAATGAATATGTGTAAAGTAAGTTTGTTACTGGGCAACTTAAAGCATATTTATTTATCTACCAAATGTGTGCTAAATGTTAGACTCTGGGGGAGACAGAAAAAGTTAGATATAGTCCTTTCTCTCCTAATAAAAATAGATTAGTTGGGTAATAAGACAAATACACAGACAACAGAAACACAACATATTTAGAAATAATCCTTCCACTGAGGTAGATCAAAACCATTTTTTACTTAAATAGATGAAAAATCCATTACACTCAGGCCACCTTGGGAACAAGTGTATCTGAAGCTAGCTCTGCTAACACAGAACAAAGGGCATACCATCTCATCACCAAGCTGCACTCAAAGTCTTTTCAGTGGGGTAATTCAAATCAAACCTTTTGTAAACCAGGGACTGTACTTGGTACTGGTGATGTAAAGAAAAGAACAAAAGGATTCCTTCAAGATTGTATTCCAGTAGGGAAGTATAATAAGTAAATAGATAGGTTTAAAAAAAAATACACCCACAGATATGTGTGTGTGTGTGTGTGTATAAATATTCAGCTGGCAGTCATTTTTCAGTTGTGTCCCACTGTTTGTGACCCCTGTTGGGGCTTTCTTAGCAAAGATACTGGAGTGGTTTACCATTTCCTTCTCCAGCTTATTTTACAGATAAGGAAACTGAGTAAAAAAGGTTTAAGTGTTGCCTAGGATCACAGAGCTGGTAAGTGTCTGAGGTCAGATTTGAACTCAGGAAGATGAGTCTTCTTGACTTCAATCAAGAAAGGCCCTACATAAGAAGTGACACCTAAGATGAATTTTGTAGCCAACTAGCAATTAGAAGATGAGGTGAGGAAAGAGGGCATTTCAGACATAGGGCACCCCCCTGAGCAAAGATAAAAAGGCAAAGAATTTTCATGGATAGAATGCTAGATTTGGAATTAGGAAGACTTCAGTTCAAAACCTGATTGAGATACTGAAAATCAAAGGAGAGACTAATAAAATTGAAATTAAGAAAACTATTGAATAAATAAAACTAAGAGTTGATTTTATGAAAAAAAAACAATAAAATAGATAACCCTTTAGTTAATCTGATTAAAAAAAGAAGAAAACCAAATTACCAGTATCCAAAAATGAAAAGGGTGAATTCACCACCAATGAAGAGGAAATTAAAACAATAACTAGAAACTATTTTGCCAACTGTATGCCAATAAATTTGACAATCTTAGTGAAATGGGTGAATATTTACAAAAATATAAATTATTGAAGTAAAATACTTAACCCCATCTCAGAAAAAGAAATTGAACAAAGGGCCACACCCAAGGACCTATTAATTGGGATACTTTAGACAGAATAGGAAGGACTGTGACAGAAAAATAATAACACTGAACTTGTTGATTATTAACGTGAGAAAAAAAGAGTTTCAATAAAATGTTAAGAGTGGAAGCCAGATTACAAGGGTCTAGAGATTGTGTAATGAGAAGCCAAATTTTTCATGAAAAAAAAATGAGTAGCCAATTTTTTTCAAAAAGTGTAGTAGTAAAGAGAAGGAAAAAGATGGCACTGTAACTATATGGAATAGAAAGATCAAAGGACTTGTCTTTAGGACTGGGGAAACATGATCATTATGGAGGTAGATAACAGGAAACAAGTGGAAAGAAAAAAACTGAAGAGACATGAGAGGATCTAGCCACTGAAAAATGATCCCGAAGGAGTAAATGAGATCCAGGGGATAGTAGAGGAGTTGACAAATCTGATTCAGGAAGTTGGGATAACTCTTCATCTGTGACTAGAAGGAATAAGGAAAGGGCTGTTGACAATATTAAGAAGGGATGATAAACAGAAGAAGGAAGCCAAGGTAGCTAGAAGATTTTAAGTGAAGAGGCTTACTCATCTGCTATGAGTATGTGGGATAGGAGTGAGGTTGGAGGTTTGAGAAGAGAGGAAATGTTCTGGAAATTACTTGGGGAATGAAATAGAGAATCAATGGTAGGGAAAGGCCAGGCAAAGTTTTGCACCATAAGCTTGAGGTAGGGAAACTCATCTGTATTTGATGACTATCTCCCTGAACTTGGAGCAGAAGGGGAGAATTAGATAATGGTGACTATGTATTTACTTACTTATTTTTAAATGATGTTTTATTTTTTCACCAATTACAGGTTTAAAAAATTTCTAACATGATTTTTTTTAAATTTTGAGTTCCACATTCTATCTCTCCCTCTCTCCCATCCTTCCTTCCCTCCTCTCTGAGATGATAAGCAATCTGATATAGGTTATACATGTGCAATAATGTAAAACATTTCCATATTAGTCATTTTGTACAAGAAGACTCAAACTAAAAAAGGAAGGAAGGAAGACAGGGAAAAGGAAGATAGTATGCTTCAATCTGTATTCAGACAATATCAGTTCTTTCTTTGGAGGTGGATGGCATTTTTGATCATGAGTTCTTTGGGATTTTCTTGGATCACTGTATTGCTGAGAAGAGCTAAGTGATTCACAGTTGATCACTGTACAATACTGCTATTACTGCATACAATGTTCTCCTGATTCTGTTCACTTCACTTTGCATCAGTTCATGTAAGTCTTTCCAGATTTTTCTGAAGTCATCCTACTTATTGTTTCTTATAGCACAATAATATTCCATCATAATCCTATATCACAACTTATTCAGCCATTCCCCAATTAATGGGCATCCCCTTAATCTTCAATTCTTAACTACCACAAAAAGACCTGCTATAAATATTTTTGTACAAGTGAGCCCTTTTCCCTTTTTTAAAATCTCTTTGGGATATAGACATAGCAGTGGTATTGCTGGATCAAAGAACATGCAGTTTTATAGCCCTTTGGACATAGTTCCAAAGTGCTCACCAGAATGATTGGATCAGTTCACAACTCCACCAACAGTGCATTAGTGTCCCACTTTCCCCACATTCCCTCCAACATTATCATTTTTCTTTTTTATCATATTAGCCAATCTAATAGCTGTGAGTGGTATCTCAGAGTTATTTTAATTTGTGCTTCTCTAATCAATACTGATTTAGATGATTTTTTTCCTATGACTATAGATAGTTTTGATTTCTTTGTCTGAAAACTGCCTGTTCATATCCTTTGACAATAACAATAATTATTAAGGAACAAGGATCAGCAGGTCACGAATTTGGAAAGGTCAAGAGGAATCAAGAAATTCTAGGGTAGTATCTAGTAAAGCATTCAGAAATTAGTAAAGTGGGGTGGCTAGACAGCACAGTGAATAGAGCACCAGCCCTGGAGTCAGAAATACCTGAGTTCAAATCTGGCCTCAGACACTTAACACTTACTAGCCCTGTGACCTTGGGAAAGTCACTTAACCCCAATTGCCCTGCCTTCCCCCCTCCAAAAAAAAAGCATAAATAAATAAATAAAATAGAAATTAATAAAGTATTAAGAAGGATAAGGTCTGGGAGATGGAGGTTAAACAAAGCCAGATAGGGGAGATAAACTAAGACAACAGAGTTAAGTCAAGGAACCAGAGGTCATGATAAGGATAAATATTAATCAAATCATTTTATAGACAATTCATTCAAATCTATTTTATGCAAACAAGATTGATACAGTCCAACCATATGGTTGTTGCTGTTAGTTGTTTCAGTTACGCTGAACTCTTCATAAACTCACTTGGGGTTTTCTTGACAAAGATATTAGAGTGGTTTGCCATTTCTGTCTCTAGCTCATCTTATAGAGGAAACGAAGAAAAACGGGGTTAAGTGACTTGCCCAGAGTCATATAATTAGTAAGTATGTGAGGCTAAATTTGAACTCAGGTCTGCTTGACTGCAAGCCCAGGACCATACTATCCACCAGGGTGTCCTTAATCCAACCACCATGCTTCACTAAATCAAAGAACTGAGGCTCAGAGAAGTAAAATTAAGATAACAAATTAAACAGAAGAGCTGAAAATAGAGTCCAGGAATCCAAGATACCTGTTATTCTATTCCATTAAGATTGTTGACTAATTTCCATATTGCCAAACCTTTATTGCAGATACTCATAGAAAATAACATAGCTGAAGAAACCATAACAAGTAAATTTTCTTGGCCTTCTTGGAAATTAACATGAACCTGAGTATTATAAGCTAATCTTGCCTCAATTTTTTTTAATAGATTACTCATTCATTTCATTATGCTTTTTTTTTGTTCCTAAAATATATGCCAACAAATGAATTAGAAATACCTAGAACAAGAGCAGCAGTTGGAATTTCTCTGGATTTTATTTGATAGTTCCAGTTTGTTGACTTCTTTTGAAACTCCAAATGAGATTTTCCCAGAAATTCTATTAGATTGTCAAATAGATTTTTATTCAATTCCTCTTGTAGTTCCTAAAAAAATGAAAGGAAAAAAAAAGTCAGTATTTTTCCAAGTATAAAGAACATTTAGTTGTTCTGAAAGCTACCAAGTAAACTGTTATGGGTTTCTTTCCAAGTAAGAATTCTGATTTCTCAGATAACTACCAAGAGGAAAAAGAATTTATTATTTCTTCCAACTCTGTCCTTAAGATTTATATGTAATCTTTATTGTTTTCATTTGCTGATAGAGAATAGCTGAAACAGATTATCTGTTTAGAAATGTTGTTTCTTGAAGTATTACAAAATTTTCACTATCATCATCATCATCATTACATGTTCACCATATATGCTGATGAATCGTCTATATGACTAAGCAAAGATATACTACATTTCTTTTTAATTGTTTAGCTGTTCAGCACAGAAAACTAGTAAAACAAAAAAACCCCTCCTCCACTCGCCCAAAAAAGAAATACAGATCTCAAAGATGAAGTGGGGGAAAGAAAGTAACTCAGTGATTAGTTTCTGGCATACTGTCTTCCTTTCTAAATAGTTCCCATTAGATTATGGAAGAAATGAAACAATCTCTAGTGCCATTCAATAATTCAAACCTGAAGAGTAAAAAAACTGGTTAATTATTTCAAATCAGAAGAATTTTTTTAAAATTGCCTTAAAAAATAAAGAAAAAATAAGGGTTCTCATTTTTAAAAAAATTACCATTCTTGTTCTGACCTTAGAAGGGTTAAAAAAAAAACAAACTATGATTCCAGGGCAAAGTAGGAAAAAAAATAAAGGAAAAAATTATTTTTTATCATATTACTTTTTTGTATAATAATTTGACCTGTATCATACTTTGTTTTCCATTTTCTATTTCCAATTATAAGAAATTAAATATGACTTATTCTAAGACTGAGAATTGACTCATTGAATTCATTTCTGTAGTTATAAAAATATCTTTGACCCACAAGGATTAACAGGCTATCCAAATACTCATTATGTGTCAGAACCTGGTTCAATAGAACAGGGAAAGAAAGCTCCAAGAAATTCCTTTGGTTAAGGGTTAATGTTCTTTTGAATTGGTTTGCTTGGTTTGCCAGTCCACTAATATGAACCAAAAGGGAAAAGAAAAAGTAACTAGATAGTGTGTTTTGATGAGAGATTAGTATGCAATTTTGACGGGATTATCTTTCTCCCTCCAGGAAGATGAAAAGATGTTTCTCTATGTGAACTTGGCCAAGTAAACAGGGTAGCTCCATATCAGCAGAACACAAGATGGGAACTGTCAGCAGGCAGAAAGAAAAATATTCATTTCAATCATTCTCTAAGACAGTTAATAATCCAGGGCCTTATTCATTTTGAAGTTTTCTACTAAGCATCTCAGAAAATGTGAAATACATAAAAAATATTTTAAACATAAATTGTCATATGCTTAATAAAAACTTTACTAGTAACAGGAGATTTGTGAAATGCATAATCTAAAGAATATACATAATACAAAATAATTTGTGTCTTCTGAATATTATAATATCAATTAAGAATATGTCTGTTTAGGGGTCCAAGAATTTACAAACTCTTAAACCAAGTAACAAAAATCATGCTTTGAAGATATAATCCTATATGACTGGGAATCCTGCCCAATTTTAGCCCTGTGGCATTCTTTCCTTCTATTCTGCAGACAGTCAGCAAACAATGTAACACTGTAAATTCCTAGCCTGAATTCAGCAATCTTGCATTCTCTTAAGACTGGTACCTGGTAACCTTTCACCTTTTGCTGCTAGAAAGGAAAAAGGAAAAGAATTAAGTGGTTTGGTATAAAATGCCTTTTCTGAGACTTGAGACCTCCCTATGGTAAGTAAGAATTAATTTTCTTCAACTTCCACTGACCTATATGTGAAAAACAGGATAAAACTTGACTGAAAATGCAAGATTCACTGTTCTATATCCTATTCTCTTCCAACAATTTTAATTAGAGCTTAAAGACTTGCTACAGTTAACTGAAATTTTATGGCACTACAACTGTTTTGGTTTCAAATGGTACTATTTGTTATTTGTTTTTTAAAATATCATTAGAATAACAGATCTAGAGCTAAACTGGGTCATAAAGAGCTCATCTAGTCCAACCCCCCATTTATTTTACACGTGAGGAAACTAAGACTCAGAGGTATGAAGCTCCTTGCTTAAGGTTTATAGACAATAAATAGCACAGCCAGAATTTGAACTCAAGTCCTTTGATTACAAATTCAGGGCCTTTTCTACTGTACCATCGGGTGCTAATAACTAATTCAATTCAACAAACATTTATTGAGCACCTCCTAACAGCTTTACTGCGAAACAGTAATGTTCACTATTATACTTTTATCAAGTAATAATGATAATAACAATAATACCAGTAACAACAAGCAGAAACTCTATTATATGTTTTGTAACTTCATTAGTAGAAATGGTTTTATATACTCATGGAATTTTGTAACTGATATTCAGGTGAAGAAACTAAGGGCTACAAGGTTAAAGTGACTTGTCTGAAAAACACAGCTCCTTATTGGCAGGGTCAGGACAATAATACAAGTTTGCTGACTTCCAGAACTACGTTTCTCTGATCAAAAGTGATTTAGAGTACTTCTTCATATACCTTTAGATAGTTTTGATCTTTCCATGTGAAAACTGCCTGTTCATATCCTTTGGCCATTTATCACTTCGCTTGCATTATTATAAATATGACTCAGTTCTCTATATATTTGAGAAATTAGGCCTTTATCACTGGCTATAAAGATTGCTTCCCATCTTTCTGCTTTCCTTCTAATCTTGGTTGCATTGGTTTTGTTTGCACAAAATTTTTTTAATTTAATATAATCAGAATTATCTATTTTAGAGCATTTTGTAATGCTCTCCGCCTCGTTTAGTCATGAATTCTTCCCTTCCCCATAGATCTAACAGGTAGACTACTCTTTGCTCTTCTAATTTGATTATGGTGTCACCCTTTATGTCTAAATCATGCCAAAGATCTATCATAACTAACTTTTCCAATATTCTCTTTGACTCCTTAGTTTCTTTCTTGTTTATTTTTTGGTAGGATTTATTGAGTTCTGAGAGGGGACAGTTGAGGTCCCTCGCTAGTATAGTTTTGCTATTTCCTATTTCTTCCTGTAACTTACTTAACTTCTCCTTCAAGAATTTGTTTTTTATTTATTTATTTTTATTTTATTATAGTTTGCATCATTCATTTCCACAAGATTTTGAGTTACATATTTTCTCCCTGTCTTTCCCCTACCCACCGCCCCAAAGCAGCCACCCCAGTGTTTCCCCCCTCCCCCAGTCTATTCGCTCCTATGTCACTTTTTGGTAGGGCAG
>JAQQSU010011814.1:0-12075 GCA_028627135.1 Pseudochirops cupreus
CCCTGTTGGGGGTGCTCTGGCTGTGCTCTCCTCCTCCCTCTCTCTCCCATGATCTTTCTTTTCCCCAAAGAAGGAATTAAGGGTTTGGGAGCTGTTCTTACTTTGCTTCTTATGCTTATTCTTACTCATGGTTCTTCAGACCGTGATTTTTTTTTTAAATCTCTGTGGGGCTCTGCTTCCAGAAGGGAAAGCTCTGTCCCAAATCGCTGGGGTCCTCCCAGCTGCCGTAGCTCTTAGAAAGAGGCTGGGAACTCTTCCTATATACTTCCAGCTGACTGGATAGCGAGGACTCCAAGACCGAGGCCCAAGATGGCGATCCGTCCAGGCTGCTGAACGCGAGAGCACTGGCCTGAAAACAATCACTAAGTCCCCCTGCTGCCTGCAGGCCGGGGCGGGAAGCTGCAATGCCGAGGCTGGTGCAAAACCTCTGCCTTTCGCTTTTCCACTCTGGAAGCCTTTCCCTGGACTGTTTATCTCCCCCTTTCACAATTCCCATTCACAGCTGCCGCTAATCCACTCACCTGAAGCTCCTCGGCTCCTCCCGTCCAGCCGCCCCCGGGGCACAGCCGCGGCTTCAGGCCAGGCTGGTTTCAGTTTGCAGTGCTGATATGGTTCCTCGTAGCCGAGCTGACTTTAGTGGGAAGTATCTTTGTGTGCGTTTTGGAGTTCTAGGATCGGTTTAGAGTCCTATTTTATGGGTATTTTGGGGTGGCTATGTGAGAGCTACAATATGTTGCTGGTGCTACGCCGCCATCTTGGCTCCCGACCTCTTCTTTGACTTTCAAAATCCTTCTTAAGCTACTCTGTGGCTTCTAAGAAGTCTACATTTTTCTTGGAATCTTTTGGTGCAGGAGTTCTGACTGTGTTGTCTTTCTGCCGTTCTATGCTTTGATCCTTTTTGTCCCCAAAAAAGGAATCTAAAGTTGGATTGCTATTCTTACTTTGCTTCCTTTGCCTACTCATGTTGCCAGTCAATTACTTGACTTTGTTGCTCTGTGGAACTCTGCTTCCAGAGGGTATAGCTTTGTCCCAAATCGCTGGGGTTTTCACAGCTGCCGGAGCTATTAGGAGGCTGCTGCAGCCACCGCCAGCTTTGGCTCACTGAAAATGGACCTCAGGACCACCACCTAAGACCACAATCTGGATCCAGGCAGCTTAAGGCAAGAGCACTTAGCCTCTGAATGATAGCTTGGACCCCTGCAGTCTGCAGGCCAGGAGTTTCTGAAGCAGCCGCGTGGAGGCAGCTGCAGGGCCACAGCTTCTGCTGCTTTCTTGCCCTTGAGGCAGATGGCCAGACCTGCTTTTCTCCCCCACATTTAGCCCAGTTCCACTAACCTTTCACTTAGTCCTTATTTCTTATGGGTTCATAATTCTGGAAATCAGTACAGCTGCCGGTGTTCCACACTCCTGAAAGCTCCAGCTGTGGCTTGTCCTGGCTGCCCTTGGGGTAACCAATTTCAGGCCAGGATGGGCTCGACTCCCAGCACACTGTGATGACCCCTTCCCATCTGTCTGCTAGGCTGCCTTCAGCGGGAGCTTTGTTTCTCTGGCATTTTGTGGGTGCTGGAGCTCTAAAATTTATTTAGAGTCATATTTTATAGGTATTTGAGGTGGTTATGGGGGGAGCCGTGGAGTTCTCCTGCTTCTGTGCCACCATCTTGGCTCTGTCCCTGAGAATATACTTTGAAAAAATTAAGGGGCTTCGTTTTTGTGGTAGAAATAGATTGCTTTTTGTTGGGAATTATTTGGTAATTTTAAAATGATCTTTACCCTTTGAAAATTAAATAAAAACAATTAGCATGTGTGTAACTTTTATGATTTTCAAATTCTTTAAAAACATTATCTCATTTTTATCCTTACAACAATCCTGGGAGGAAGTTGTTATTTTTATCCTTATTTAATAGGTGAGGAAATGGAGGCAAACAGATGCAATGATTTGTCCAGGGTCATACTTATGAAGTATCTGTGGCTGGATTTGAACTTGAATCTTCCAGACTCCAGGCCCAGCTCTCTATCCACCATGCCCCAGGTGGTGGTCATTCAGATTTGCTTTCAGGCAAACAGTACTTGCGCTTTCCTGTTTCTACACCATTGTCAATATTTCTCTCCCTGCCTAGAATGCCCGTGTTTGTCATCTGTGGCTATCAAAATCATCCCCATCCTTCAATACAGTGTTCAGAGGCCACCTCCTTCCCTTCTTCTCTCAGTCGGATGTGATTTCTCCTTTCTAGGTGTCTATAACTCTATCTGTAAGAGACAGCTGTCATTGAACAGGTATGTATTGCCAACTGCCGTGGTAGCAGAGTGATAACTAGGCTGTTGCAGAAAGAGCACAGCACTGCAAGAATTCTCTCTGTGTCTAAGTTGCTGTGTGACATTGACAAGTCCATTATCGTTTCTGAGCCTCAGTTTCTAGACCTGTTAAGTGGAGATAATAATGCTTGTATTACTCACTTCATAAGATTATTGGAAAGAAAGTACTTTGGAAACCTTTGGAAACTCTAAATGTGAGTTTGAGGTAGCATAGTGGATAGACGGGCAACCTCTTATGGCAAGAGAAGCTGGTTTCATGTCTAGTCTGACTCATTCTGGTAGTTTGACTCTGAACAAGGCACTTAACTGCTCAGTACCTAAAAAATTCTCTCAGGTTATATATGTAGAACAGTTGCTGTTTTTTATTGGTAGAGGAAGCTACCTACATTAATAGAATGGCAGATCAGAAATGAAAATTATATATATGTATGTGCCTTATCTCCCTTAGTCCACTACAAATGCCTGGAAGACAGAGATGATGAGTTTTATAGATGTGTATTACCAATGGGGCATGGCATAGTGACTTGTATATATCAGATATTGAAAATAGTATTTGTTCAGTGATTGAAGGAATGAATGTACTAGCTGACTGGCATATGGACATTACTGACTGAATCAACTGGTAGATACGTTGCTGGTTTGTAGATGGATTCATTCCTGTCTCTGTTGAAAACAAGAGTTCCGTTCTAGGGTTGCTCTAACCCCTGCCAGTCTAAGGCTTAAGAAACTTTCTTTGCAGGAATGTTGGGAGCATTGTTGATTTCTATATAATCTATATAATCTATATATCTATACATATATTCTATAATATATGTATTTCTAAGTATATGTATTTTTCCCCATGGAAGTAGTGTTAATCCTTGTTAGCCATTTCTAAAGAATTCACATTGAGATGTTTGGGGTTTGTTTTTTTTTTGCTAAAAATTTTGAGAAATACTGCCTCACAGTCTGTCTTTGTCTCTGACTCTCTCTTTCTCTCATGCACACAATTCAATCTCATTGTAGTAGGTTCCTAACTTGACCTAAATGTAGCATAAAATCACATCTATTTCCTCATTAATGTTTCTATGTGTTTATGCTTCCCCAAAACCTCCAAATTTTTCACTGGCATAATTGTAAATCAAGAGATTTTCCAACTATATTGGATTATTTGGTATCTACACCTTCACATACACTTTAGCAGAAACAGAAACATTTTTAATAGAAACAAGAGAAAAAAACCACCAACCTACACTGGAAATCTTAGTTAATCATAAAAGGTATCATTATTTTGTTCTTCTTTTAAAAGATACATATGTGAAACAACCCAGGAACACAAGTTTTTAATTGGAGTAATTGCTATCATTCAGGACTACCTGAATTTAAAAATTACTCAATAGAGTGATTTTTAATTCTAAATTAAGTATTTGGGTTAATTTGGAGGGTACAATTGAACACTAGTTTTAATCCTCAGGGAAGGTTAGGGTAAGGAAGTCAGAGTAAAGGGAATGAATAATCAAGGATGGTAGGTCTCTGATTCCTTGAACAAAAACCTCTCTTCACTCTCAATTTTCCAGACCAATAGAGGGTGAGCTAGGATTTTTTAAAGTTTCTGTCTTTTGAGAAATCTTCTCCCATAGGGACAAAGTATCCTGCCTCATGAATGAAGCTATTTAACTAGATTTAAGTAGCATGTTTTCGGGCCTTTGTAGGCTTATCATTTGTATTGTTGGTTGTTTCTAAAGAATGACTAAACACTATAGGTAAGCTATACTTTTAGGCAGTTCAGTACGACTGTAAAAGAAGGTGCTGCACACTTAGCAATGTGTTATTGCTGATACAATATTATACTGTGACCTGGGGACATAGGGGAAATGCTATTCCAAGATTCCAACAGACAGAAAAGTCCAAAATGGGAATCCTCTGAGGAATTAGTGAGGACATTAATTAATGGTCTTAGACTATGTCACTGGTGTAAAGTAGGGGTGGGGAACATGTGGCCTTGAAGCCACCTCTGGCCCTTTAGATCCTCAAGTGCTTTCCTTTGACTGAATCCAAACTTCACAGAACAAATCTCCTTATTAAAAGAATTTGTTCTGTAACGCTTGAATTCAGTCAAAAGGCTACAGCCAAGGACCTAGAAGATCACAGGTGACCTCAAGACCACAGGTTCCCCACCCCTGGTGTAAATTTTTCAATGTCTAAGTCTTTAGAGAGGGACACTTTTAATAAGCTTCATACTAGATCCATGTTGGCTAGGAGGAAGCTAGAAGAAATTATTTTTTTAAAACTAATCAATTTATTGGATCAAAATGTCAATATTTCAAGTCATCTTCCAAGTATATCAGAAAAAAATATCCTCTTGCATTGCCAAATTTTAAAAAAGTGATACATTTTTAAAAGTTCTATTTAGAGCTAGGAGAATAACAACAAATGTATAGCTTTATAACATGGGGAAATAACAATGGAGAAATAATATAATGGTAACAGATAACAGGCTGAGCTATGCACTTCCCAATTTCTTCTGTCTTATCTATAAATTTTTTAAAATGAAAATGACAGATCCCAAGATAGGTGACAAGATAGTAATTTTTGTAAATGTTTATTTTTTTTAATTTTATTTATTTTGTTCTGAACCTAAGGAATAAAACAAACATTTCCATGAAACAGTAGAATAGAAAAAAAAAAGATGATTGTACATAAAACTGAAAATCTATTTTGACTTGATATTTATAAAGTTATCATATAATTTTCTTTTTCCATTTTTCTTTCCTTCCCCCTCCTCCCACCAAGAGACGGTAACCATTAGACACAAATACATATGTGTAAACATACATATATATGTATGTGTGTATGTATGGGTATATATGTAAAACCATTCAATACATCTATTTGTCAGTTCCTTCTCTGGATCCAGATATTGTCTTCCTTCATGTGTACTTTGTAGTTAATTAAGATATTTGTAATAGTCAAAATGCTAAGTCACTCAAAGTTATTCTTTTTTATTTTTGAGAGGGGAGGGCAAGGCAGTTGGGGTTAAGTGACTTGCCCAAGGTCACACAGCTAGTAACTGTCAAGTGTCTGGGGCTGGATTTGAACTCAAGTCCTCTTGACTCCAGGGCTGGTGCTTTATTCACTGCACCACCTAGCTGCCCCTCAAAGTTATTCTTAAAACAATGTTGTTACTGTATAAAATGTTTGCTTGGTTCTGCTCATTTCACTCTTCATTATTTTGTGCAAGTCTATCCATATTTTCCTCATCATTTCTTATAGCATAATATTACTACATCACAATCCACAACTTGTTCAGCTAAAGGTATCATTGCCCTGTGTTTTGACACAACAGAAATTTCCCCAAAATACCCCAAAACCTCAAAGTAGAGTGTTAATGAGCATCAAATCTAGGATATAATTTGCCTTTCTTGGTTCCTCTACTTTTTGAAGCATGAAATCACCATTAAAATAAGTCAAGAGAGCATTAGCCCCTCTGCTTTGGGCAAAGAAATAAGTTTATCAGTTTTCTATTGAATTATTTCCATACCACTACTGCTCAATATCATGCTTCCATGTCAAGTTCATGTGTCTTCTGAATATCTTATCTATTTCCTCTTTTTGAAGTTTACTCCAAAGACAAGGTCACATCTGTTTCTGCCTCTCTTAATGTTCCTCTCATATTCTCTCCAGCATCCTGTGGTTCCTGGATTTCCATAGTTGAATATATTATCATCTTAATATATAGGGCTGTCCTAACAATCCCAAACATTTTACCTACCCTATCTCTTTTGAAAAAGTTGTATACCTTGTGTGTTGTATTCCAATAATGTAACATTATTTTTTTATAGGTAGATGTGGTTATGGATTTAATATATTGGTTCTTGGATATCAACTCCAGTGTCTATTGCTATTCTGCTAGTGAATGTGCTCAGTGAGAAATCTAGACTGGTGAATATAAGCAATGAATCCTTTCCCTTGCCTTCCCTCCCCTTCCCTTGACTTCCCTTCTCTTTGCTTTCCTACCATTGGATTTGTAAGATTCCAGGGAAATCCATGCTCAATGGCTAGGAGTTGATTTCTATATTGTAAATTGTGGTCTAGAAATCTCAAAACTATTGTCAGATGCTATCTTGTTGACTGGTTGATCATTTTCCAGATTGGCCTTTCTCTCTGAAATCCTTGCCTTTAATTGGCAGTTATAATGAAATGCAATCCTATGCCCCTGACGTTTTCAGTAGGCAGCCTGAAATGTGTAATCTTTAGCAATATTTTCTAGTTTCTTTCTGGCTATATCATTTGTGCCTACGTGAATCATTTGAAGTGAATAACAATCTTCGAACTTTAAAGGCAGAATCTTTCCAATTATGTAGTTGTTTTATTTATGTAAAAAAAATTCAGAGTTCTGTATATAATTCCTGTGTGTCTTAGTAGGTTGACTCCCATGTATTTAATGTGCTTTTGTTGTTATCATAAATGGGTTTTTTTTCGTATCTTTTCCTCCTGAGTTTCATTAATAATATGTAGGAAAAAAAAAGAATGATTTTTTGTGGATTTATTTTGTATCCTGCTACTTTACTAAAGCTGTTAGTTGCTTCAAAGAATTTTTCTGTTGATTCTCACGGGTTCTCTAAATAAACCATCTTATTATCTACAAATAGAGATAATTTTGCTGCTTCTTTACTCATGGTTATTTCATTAATTTCTTCTTCTCTCATTTATTGCAGTAGCCAGCCTTTCCAATGCTATGTCAACTAACAGTGGATATAGGACTTATCCTTGCTTCCTTCTTGACTGTATTGGAAACACTTTCTGTGTTCCTCCTTAGAAGTTATGCTGGTTCTTGGTTTTAGATAAACACAGTTAATAATACCAGGGAAAGTTACTCTCATTTCTACATTTTTTAAGCTTCTTAAACTCAATATGTTCCAAATTAGATTCATAATATTTCCGTCCAAACTCTTCTCCCTTCTCATTTTTTCTATTCATATGTAGAACAGTCCTCTGGGCTCAAAATCTAAGTGTCATCCTTGACTCTTCTCTCCCCCTATTTCCCCCATCTCAAATTTTATTGCTAGATCCCATTTGTTTTAACTTGTACCTTTTCCCCTATAGACTCCCTTTTTTCCTCTGAAACTGCTACCACCCTGATGTAGGACTTGATCACTTCACACCTGAACCATTGCAAAAAATTCAAGATCTTTCTTCCTAATCTTTATGTTATTCTGAAAATCAATCAATTTCATTCATTCATTCATTCATTCATATATTTATTCATTCCTCTTTTTGTTGGGTGACTTGTTTAATTTAGTAGTTGTTCATTGCTTAGGACTTTGTTTTCCTTTTTCTACCTATCAATCATTATTTATTTCTGTAACATTAATCTTTGTCTAGCTGCATATATTCTGCTTTTGGGGGCTTCTAGAAATGTCTTTGGTTCTCTGTGCTTTACATATTTGAAAGTTACTCTTTTCTCTTCTTGATTTTTTATGACAGAAGGGAGGCTGAATTTGAAATTCATTCTAATTGCTCTAATGTTAATATTATGCCTCTTTCTGGGATTAGGGAAGCATTTTGGTATGGTCTAAAAGGAATTATCTTTGATTTCTCAGACTATGGGTAAGCACAGCACCTGACACATGACAGGAAATTAATAAATCCTTGCTCACTGACAATATAGATTTAGAGGAAAAGGAACTCAGAGGTCATCACTCCAAAAAGATCCTCATTTGACAGATATAAAAAGGAAGCTCTAGGAAGTTAAGCTTTCCCAGTGTCACATAGATTTCAATTGCCAGAGCTGGGATTAGAGCTTGGGTCCTTTGACTCCAGAGCCATGCTTTTCCCTCTGCACCATGCTACTTATAAGATGCTAGTCCTTTTTTTTTTCCTTTTATTTTTGGAGGGGGGAGGGCAGGGCAATTGGGGTTAAGTGACTTGCCCAAGGTCACAGGGCTGGTAATGTTTAGTGTCTGAGGTCTGATTTGAACTTAGGTCCTCCTGACTCCAGGGCCAGTACTCATGAGGTGCTAGTTCAATCCTAACTTTACTGCCTATGTAATAGTAACAGGATTTAGGTAACAGGAACTGGGCCTTGGTTATCTTATTAATAAAAGAGTAAGACTGTATTTCTCTGGTTCTTTCCAGCTTTCAATCCTATTGAGTTTTTTCTGGTGTCACTGCTTTTATTCTGAAGTAATTTTGTTCCTTAAATCTATTTTTGTCAAAAAACTGAACAAAAACAAAATAAAATTGCTTTATTGCACTGGTTTTTTAAAAATTTTATCTGTTCATTACCATGCATGTTTCAATTTTTCCTTGTATTATTTCTGAAAACTTATTTTAAAAATTCTTTCTGGACTTCAAGTAAAGGAGTACAATAGTATTGGTGTCCATTCAGCTCTCCTCCTTTCCTGAAGTCTCTTGTATAGGGATTATTAGAGATGCTTCTCTGCAATTTGAGCAGTCAAGTTCCTTTAATTAGTACCTAGGTTGGGTCTAGATTTTTCCATCTGAAGCTGCTGCTTTTGCTGCTCTTGGTGACCTGAGATAAGCTTTAGGTGAGGGCAGCTGTTGCTTCTAGATCAGAAACTTCCAAATAGAGGAGCTGCTATTACTGGGGCAGGCTTCAGAGTTGTGGTTTTTGTGACACCCTGAGTTGCTATTCTTGATGATCTGGGGCAAGGCCCAATAAGGGGCTTTGGTGATTGCTCTCTTAGGAACTGTTATTATTGATGGAATCCTGTACAGGAATTTTCAAGGAGCTCATACTACTGAATGTGGAGGCCCAATATTTTGGGAAAAAATCACAATAATATTGCCCCATTCTGAAGACTGACAGAAGGGGCTCATATCCCTAATAGATATGCCCTTCTAATCTAAGTGATGATGGACAGCTGAAGCCATGAGAGAGCCTAGAGAGAGTGCACAGTGCCAGCTCCACACCAACCTATGGAAACAGGAGCAGGCTAGGGAACTTCCAGGAGAAGATTTAAAGATGTAGTCTGTCTAGGAGAGCTAAAGCTGCAGAGGAAAAGAGAACCATCCCAGATGCCTTTGTGTTGAACTCCAGGATGGAGCTTTGTGTGCAGATCATACACTTTATAAAGCATATTGGGATGAATGTTTAGTCCATGAACAAACACCCTCCTCCCTACCCTATGCAGACTCAAAAGTCAGTGATTCTTCCGTTCCTTCTCCCCTTTTTTTCTGTTTCCCTTATTTTCCCTCCTCCCAAGGCATATGTATATTTCATAAAACTTACCTCTATCTCCTAAAAGTTTACTTTCTGCTTACTTTGCTTTTAAATATTATGGATGTAGCTAATCATTGCATTGCTGATTTATGTTGCTCAAATGCAGCTGAGACAGGGCATAAGAGAATGTCTGGGAGGAGGGAAGAATGGGGGTGGGGGGAGATTTATAATTATGGTATCTTGCTAAAGGGATTTTGATTCATATTTTATAACTTCCCAAAGGAAGAGGCAACACTTAAGCAAGGATTTCTCCAGGAGCTGGTTTGAAATACAAACATCTCCTTTAAGGGGGAGGAGTTAAGACAGTATGTGGAGAGAAAGTCCTGTTTGAGGGATTCCACACTGGTAAGAGATACTGACATCCTTGCTCACGGGCCCTTCATAGCACCATACTGACACACCATGGCTACATAACTTAGTCAAGACCTATGCAGCTTCTGCCGCTGATAATCAGTCCTGTTGCTGCTGGAGTTGTGTTGGTCAAAGGCAAAGGCCCTTAGGTGGAAAGGCTTGCTAATTCTGACAGAGTGCTAGCTTTGAGGTGGAATTCCCATTGATGCTACCATGGGGATACTGGGGTTTTTCTGACTGGGAGCCACCACTACTCTTAGCTTAGGGTTTTCTTGCTGTAGTTGCTGCCTCACGTAGCTGTTTCCTCTTAACAAAATTATTTTTATTTATTTTGTTAAATATTTCCCACTTACATGTAAATATTTTAACAGCCATTTTAAAAGTTTTTGAGTCTCAAATTCTCTCCCTTCCTCCCACCTTGAGAAGGTAAACAATTTGATTTTAACTACAAATATGAGATCATGCAAACTATTTCCATATTAGTCATGTTGCAAAACTCATGTTACAAAGCAAACACAAAAAAAATGACAATCAAATAATGTTTAAGAAATATTCTATCTTCATTAAAAGTTCATCAGCTCTATTTCTGGGAAAAGATAGCACTTTTCATCACAGGTACTTTGGAATTGCCTTGGATCACTTTCTTGATCAAAGTAGCTAAGTGTCTCACAGTTGATCATCTTTACATTTCTTCTGTAACTGTGTTCAGTGTTCTCCTGGTTCTGCTCACTTCACTTTGCATAAGTTTGGATAAGTCTTCACATTCTCAGGGGGTGGAGCCAAGATGGTGGCATAGGAGCAGTAAGATACAACAGCTCCCACACAGCCACCTCACAATACCCATAAAATATGACTCTAAACAAATTCTAGAGCTCTAACATGCACACAAATATACTCCCTGCTGAAGGCAGCTCAGATAGAAGGGACCATCTCAGCTCTGGTTGCCGAAACCAGCCCAGCCTGAAACCGCATCTTGGCACTGGGGCAGCCTGACAAGCCAAGCCAAGCCACAGCTGGAGCTTCAGGAGAAGGGATCTGCGGCAGCTGTGGCAGTTTCCAGAATTATCAAGACATAAGAAAAAAAGACTAAGTGAAAGGTCAGTGGAACTCAGCTAAAATTGGGGGAGAAAAGCGGGTCCGGCCAAACTTCCTCCAGAGCAAGGAAGTGGCAGAAGTAGTGGCCCTGCAGCCTCCTCAATGTTGCTGCTTCAGAGCTCACGGCCTGCAGACTGCAGAGGGGCCAAGCAATCGTTCAGAGGGCAAGTGCTCTTGCGTTGAGTGGCCTGGATCTGGATTGTGGTCTTGCGCAGTGGTCCTGGGGTGCGTTTTCAGTGAGCCTAAGCTGGTGGGGGCTGCAGCAGCCTCCTAAAAGCTCCGGCAGATGTCAAAACCCCAGTGATTTGGGACAGAGCTTTCCCCTCTGGAACCAGAGTTCCACAGAGCTAAAAAATCATTGGCTGGCCAACCATGAGCAGACAAAGGAAGCAAAGTAAGAACAGCAACCAAACTCTAGATTCCTTCTTTGGGGAAAAGAAGGATCAAAGCAGGGAATGGAAGACAACACAGTCAGAACTCCCATACCAAAAGCTTCCAAGAAACATGAAGATTGCCTAAAAGCTAGAGATCAGCTGAAGAAGGATTTTGAAAACCAAATGAGAGAAGTGGAGGAAAAATTGGAAAGAGAAATAACAATGATGCAAGAAAATCATGTAAAGAGAGTCAACAACCTGACTGAAGAAATTAACACCTTAAAAAATAGGTTTACTCAAATGGCAAAAGAGGTCCAAAAAGCCAATGAGGAGAAGAATGCCTTAAAAATTCGATTTTGCCAGAAGGAAAAAGAATCTCAAAAGCCTGTTGAACAGAATAATTCCTTCAGAATTAGAGTGGAGCAAATGGAAGCAAATGACTTTATGAGAAATTAAGATACTATTAAACAGATCCAAATAAATGAAAAAATAGAAGGCAATGTGAAATATCTCCTTGAAAAAAACCACTGACCTGGAAAACGTATCCAGGAGAGACAATTTAAAAATTATTGGACTACTTGAAAGCCATGATCAAAAAAAGAACTTAGAAAACATCCTTCAAGAAATTCTCAAGGAAAATTGCCCTGATATTTTAGAACCAGAGGGCAAAATAGAACTTGAAAGAATTCACTGATCACCTCTTGAAAAAGATTCCCA
>JAQQSU010011815.1:0-12075 GCA_028627135.1 Pseudochirops cupreus
ATCTGTTTTTTAAGGTGTTAATTTCTTCAGTCAGGTTGTGGACTCTCTTTTCATGATTTTCTTGAATCATTCTTATTTCTCTTCCCAATTTTTCCTCCACTTCTCTTATTTGGTTTTCAAAATCCTTCTTAAGCTGATCTCTAGCTTTTAGACAGTGTTTCTCGGAAGCTTTTAGTGTGGGAGTTCTGACTGTGTTGTCTTCCTCCCATTCCATGCTTTGATCCTTCTTATCCCCAAAGAAGGAATCTAGAGTTTGGTTGCTGTTCTTACTTTGCTTCCTTTGCCTGCTCACGGTTGGCCAGTCAATGATTTTTAGCTCTGTGGAACTCTGCTTCCAGAGGGTAAAGCTCTGTCCCAAATTGCTGGGGTTTTCTCAGCTGCTGGAGCTTTTAGGAGGCTGCTGCACCCTTTACCAGCTTTGGCTCACTGAAAACACACCCCAGGACCACCACCCAAGACCACTATCTGAATCCAGGCTGCTCAACTCAAGAGCACTTGGCCTCTGAACGATTGCTTGGCCCCCCTGCAGTCTGCAGGCCAGAAGCTCTGAAGCAGCAATGTGAAGGCAGCTGCAGGGCCTCCGCTTCTGCCACTTCCTTGCCCTGGAGGCAGTTTGGCTGGACATGCTTTTCTCCCCCAATTTTAGCCAAGTTCCCCTGACCTTTCACTTAGTCCTTTTTTCTTATGGCTTGATAATTCTGGAGACTGCCACAGCTGCCACTGATCTGCTCTCCTGAAGCTCCAGCTGCGGCTCGGCTTGTCTGGCCACCCCCGGGGCCACACCTAGGTTTCAGGCTGGGCTGGTTTTGGCTCCCAGCACTGATGGTCCCTTCGAGCCAAGTTGCCTTCAGTGGTATATCTGTGTGCGTTTTAGAGCCCTAAAATTTGTTTAGAGTCATATTTTATGGGTATTTGATGTGGCTGTATGGGAGCTGCCATACTTTGTGGCTCCTATGCTGCCATCTTGGCTCTGCCTCCCCACATTGTATCATTCTCTACAACACATGAACTCTCTTGGGAGTTGCTGTCAAAGCAACTAGGCTCAGACTCTACTAAAGCTGTATGAACTTTCTTCCTGTTCCTTTTTTCCTTCTTTTTCTGAGCCAAATTTACAACAGCCCTCTCTCCTTCCAGAGACTCTCTAGTTCTCTCTTCTACCACCTGAGACTCAGCTTGTTCTTCTAAAGGAGGGCTTAAATGCTGGCACTTAGCCAACTCTAGCAACAACTTGTCTCTGCTTTTACACACAATATGATAGTCTGTTAGTAAAACCCAGCTCTTTCTACTCACTGCCTCCAGCTCTCTCCCAGGTTTTACTGGTATTCTTTGCAAACATGTTTCTAAATCTCTAGATTCTCCCTGCTATAGTCTCTGTTCCCAGTTTTCACAGAACCCTATACTTTTAAACCATTCCCTTGCTAGGAAGACATAAGGCAAATCCATCCTGGGATGGCCAGTTTTTTCTTCTAAATCCCTTCTGCTTCCAACTAGAGGTCTGATATTTCACAAACCCATACTCATCCCCAAATGTGGCACCAATACAAGATTTACAGTTTCCACAATCATGATAAAGACCTGACGTTTGATCACAAAATATACTAAACTCTCCATATGAAGGACAAAACTGAAACATTTATTTAGATGGCAGAAAACCCAATCCCCAAACCAGTAGGCCGATTCCATCACAGTACCAAAAACATTCAGAAGCCATAATAACATTGAGGGCCGCAGCATCCTTTAGCCTTCCCACAAACCAATACAAGATCAATATTTACTCACAGCCCGATCTCCTTGCCTGAGCACCTCTGTCTCCCACCATCTTGTTAGCTCTGACTCCCAGCTTCTGGTGGGCTCTGCTTCCCTTCGGAAAACTCCTCCCACCACAGGCTCCATGTGACTATATTTAGCCTATTATGGGGCAGAGTTTACTTTCAAAGCATGGAAGGTCTTCAGATTTCCTCCTGTCTATTAAGGGGCAGGAAAGGTCTTCAAATTCACATTCACATTGCACATGGTCATTGGAATAAATTCTTCTCATCCTCTCATTCTCCTGGGAGAAGTCTTCATACACAATAGTGTCCAATAGGAAATATAAGACTCTATAATTCAAGTCTTGCAAATCCCTACTTATACATGGATGTGCTTTCAATTATGGATAACCTCCCAAATTAGTCTCTATCACTTTGTGCTTTTTCACCTTTTCCAAAAAGAATTTTATTTATTTTTTTCCATAATATGCTGTGAAAGAAAACATAGACCAACAACAACAACAAAAAAACACTTGTCAAGAAAAAAAGGAAAAAAAGCATGCTTCAATCTGTATTCAGACACCATCAGTTCATTCTCTGGCATTTTTCATCATAAATTTTTCAGAATTGTCTTGGATGGCTGTATTGCTGAAAACAGCTAAGTCATTCACAGCCAATCATCTTATATTACTGTTACTTTGTACACAGAACATTTCACTTTGCATAAGTTCATGCAAATCTCTCTTGACTTCTCGGAGAACACTCTGCTCATTATTTCCCATAGCACAATATTTTTCTGTCAATCACACACCACAACTTGTTCAGCCATTCCCCAACTGATGGGCATCCCCTCAATTTCCAATTCCTTGCCCTCAGAAAAGAGATGTTATAAATATTTTTGAATACATAAGTCCTTTTCCTTTTTTTTTTATTTCTTTAGGGATACAGACATAGTAGAGGTGTTGCTAGGTCAAAGGGTATGCATGGTCTTATAGCCCTTTGGGCATAGTTCCAAATTGCTCTACAGAGTCACTGAATCAGTTCACAACTCCACCAACAGTGCGTTAATGCCCCATTTTCCCCACATCCCCTCCAACATTTCTCGTTTTCCTTTTCTGTCCTATTAGCCAATCTAATAGGTATGAGGTAGTCCCTCAGAGTTGTTTTAATTTGCATTTCTCCAATCAATAATGAGTTAGAGCATCTTTTCATATGGCTAAAGATACCTTTGATTACTTCATCTGAAAACTGTTCATATCTTTTGATCATTTGTAAACTGGGAAATGGCTTTTATTTTTATAAATTTGACTCAGTTCTCTATATGTTTGAGAAATGAGGCCTTTATCAGAAAAATTTGCTTCACAGTTTTTCATAGTTACTATTGCTAATGGTATTTCCCTCCATCTTATTCCTGCCTCCCACCATTTATTATACTCTCTCCTTTTGCCTTGTTCCTCCTCAAAAGTGTTTTGCTCCTGACTTCCCTCTCTTCCAATCTGCCCTCCTTCCTATCATTCCTGCCCCCTTCTCTTATCCCCTTCCCCTCCCATTTTCTTGTATGGTAAGATACATTTTTATACCCATGAAAATATCATGGATATATTTTTCCTCTTTTGAGCCAATTCTGATGAGAGTAAGAGTCACTCACTTCTCCTAACCTCCCACTCTTTCCCTCCACTGTAAAAATGTTTTCTTGCCTCTTTTATGTAAGATAATTTAACCCATTCTGCCCCTCCCTTTCCGTTTCTCCCAGTACATTCCTCTCTCATCCCTTAATTATTTTTTAGATATCATCCTTTCATATTCAACTTACTTCTGTGCCCTCTGTCTATATATACTCCTTCTATCTGCCCTAATAATGAGAAAGTTCTTATGAGTTGCAAATATCATCTTCCCACATAGGAATATAAATAGTTTAACATAAGTTCCTTATGATTTCCCTTTCTAGTCTGCCTTTTTATGCTTCTCTTGAGTTTTCTATTTAAAAGGCAAATTTTCTATTCAACTCTGGTCTTTTCAGCAAGAAGGCTTGGATGTCTTCTATTTCATTGAATGTCTTTTTTTCCCCTTGAAGGATTATATTCAGTTTTGCTGGGTAGGTTTTTCTTGGTTGTAATCCCAGCTCTTTTGTCCTCCAGAATATCATATTCCAAGTCCTCCAATCATTTAATGTAGAAGCTGCTAAATCTTGTGTTATAATGACTGTGGCTCCATGATATTTGACTTGTTTCTTTTTGACTGGTTGCAGTATTTTCTCCTTGACCTGGGTACTCTGTAATTTGGCTATAATATTCCTGGGATCTTTTTCAGGATGTGATTGGTAGATTCTTTTAATTTTTACTTTACCCTCTGGTTTTAGAATATCAGGGCAGTTTTTCTTGATAATTTCTTGAAAGATGATGTCTAGGCTCTTTTTTCTGATCATGGTGTTCAGGTAATCCAATAATTTTTAAATTGTCTCTCCTGGATCTATTTTCCAGGTCAATTGTTTTACCACTGAGATATTTTACATTGTCTGGTATTTTTCATTCTTTTGGTTTTGTTTTGTTTTTTCTTGATTTCTTATAAAGTTGTTAGCTTCTACTTGCTCAGCTCTAATTTTTAAGGAATTGTTTTCTTCCATGAGCTTTTGAACCTCCTTTTGCATTTGACCAATTCTACTTCTTAAGGCATTCTACTTCTCACTGGCTTTTTGTACCTCTTTCACCATATGACCTAGTCTCTTTTTTAAGGCATTGTTTTCTTTAGTATACTTTTGTGTGTGTCTCCTTTACAAGCTGTTGACTCATTTTTCATGTTTTTCTTGCATCACTCTTATTTCTCTTCACAATTTTTCCTGTAACTCTCTTGACTTTTGAAATGCATTTTGAGCTCTTCCATGGCCTGAGACTAATTCATATTTTTCCTGGAGGCTTTGAATTAGGAGTTTTGATTTTATCTTTTTCTGAGTGTGTATTATGATCTTCTTTGTCACCACAATAATTTTCTATGGTCAGATTTTTTTTTCCTGTTGTTTGCTCATATTCCCAACCTATTACTTGACTTTTAACTCTCTGTTAAAGTAGGGCTGTAGGGTGGAGGGAACATTGTCCCAAGGTTTTGTACAGCTCTTTTCAGAGATACTTCTAGGGAACTGTAAGTTTTCAGTTCTTCCAAGGTGGTATGATCTAAGTAGAGGTGTTTATTACTTTCCTGACCTCTGCTCTGGTCTTGAGTGACCAAAAGCACTCTTTTCTGCCCTGGAACTGGGGGGTCCCTACTCCACTGTGGTCACTGTGGAGTAGCCACTGTGGAGTAGCCCCCCCCCTTGACTGCAACGTGGATCTGAGAATGGGGAAGCAACAGGTTCTGCCTCAGTGCTAGCAAAGAGACCCTTGTAATCTCCTTCTGATCATTTCTTTGATGCCCTTACCATCTGTGGGCTGAGAGGTCTGGAAGCCACCACTGTTGCCAATGATTCAGTCACCCCAAGGCCTGCTCTGGGTTTGCTTGGGTCTGGTCTGTAACAGCATGGCCTGCACTGGACTTCACTCCTTTCTCTAGCTGGTGCAACAGACCTTTCTTACCAACCTTCTAAGTTGTCTTGGGTTGGAAAAAGTCAACTGTTACCATTATTGTTGTTACTTTTTAGTCAATTTTATTGTAATTAAGTAGTCATTTTCCTAGTCATCTCCCTTATGATCATTTTTGCTTCTGGCTCATTTGTACCCATTTATCTTGGACTCTCGATCATGTCAGACGGTTGATAATTTATCCTTTAATAACACTTACAGGATCCTAGATATAGGTAGAAGGGATCTCAGAGGACATTTAATCTGGCTCCCTTATTTTATTTTCTCATTTCATAGATTTTTGGAATGGAGTTTCCCTTCCTATTATTGCCTCTTTGATTTTACAGTTATATAAAAATGCTTTGGATGCTTGGAGGTTTGTTTTATAAATGCTGCTACTTTACTGAGGCTGTTGATGATCTCAACCAGCATTTTTATCGATTGCTGGAGTTTTCTAAGTAAACTGTCATGCCAGCAGGAAATAAGGATAGTTTTTATCTCTTCTTTACACCTTTAATTTCTTTCTTTTGTCTTAGTGCTCTTGCTAGCATTTCTAAAACTATATCAAATAATAACAACCCTCTAATATTACAGTTGAGGAAACTGAGGCCCAGGAAAGTTCAGTAACTTGCCCAAATCTCTTCTTCCCTCCAACTCCACTCTTTTGCATAAGTTGAGGACTATGAATGGGGAAGACTGCATATAATTTCAGACTTTTTCAATATTTTGATTAGTTTTGCCTAATTTTATTTTTTTCTCTTTTTTATTCTTTGTTGTAAGGAATGGCTGAGAGGGGGAAGGACCAGGAAACATTGGAAAATGTAGGCAATGTTAAAAAAATCAATACAATTATTTTAAAATTAATAGAATCTAAGTAGATAATAACAAAGAAAAAATATGCTCGATAGAGTTGTGAAGAGAAAAATGATGGGGAAAAAATAATGTGACAGAAAGATTCCAACATCAATAAATTTGAAACATTTTGTTCTTCAAGATCCCCAGGCACTAAAGAGTGCAAGTAAAAGCAAAACAAAGAACTGATTGCAAAAAAAAAAAGATTACATATTATTAATGTCGATAACATCATATATGTTTATATACATCAAGTATAAATATTATATCTTGCAGCAGTTTCTAAAAATGCAGTCTAGCTAATAACTATATTGATGAGATGATCATGGGAACAGTGAGGTGCATTTCTGTCAGTGCAATTCCTGAAGTTCTCCCTTCTTTTCCTCTAGTGCGATTTATAATTAAACTGGAGTTGGCAGAGCCCCAACCCAAGCAGGTAGCAGTAGAGGTTTGACATAACCTCTATTTCTCTCTTTCCTTTCTTTCCCCTCTCTCCAATCCAACCAGGGTCTACTACAAAGAAGTACTGGGGATTCCTGCTTGGGTTCAAGAATCATTCTATAAACTATTCTCCTGGTTCTGACCAGTTCCCTCTGCATCAGTTCATACTTTCCAGGATTCTCTGGAATCTTCTTTTTCATCATAAATATGACCCAATAATCATCAGCTTCAATAAGTTTAATTATCTGCTCTAGACAGTTAACTTTCAGAGCTTTATCCAACTCCAATCTCTCTCCTGAGCTTCAATCTTCTATCACCAATTGTCATTTGGATATTACAAACTGGATGTTCTAGTTTGTAATAGTTGGAGAAAAGGGGGCATCCAAGAGGCCCCTAACCCAGAAAAAGCCACTCACTCAGTAGACTTTAGTGACATTCAGTGGACTTAGTGACATCTCAAACTTAAAATGTCTAAATTATCTTTTCTCCTACATCCTGCCCTTTTCTAAACTTCCCTATTTCTTTTGAAGGACTACCACTTTTCCAGGCTGCCAGATCCATAACCTTAACATTAGCCTTTCTTCTCCAGTCTTTCACCTCATACATGTAATCAGTTTTCTAAACTTGCCATTTTCCCCTCTGAAACATCTCTTGTATCCAACTCCTTTACTTACACAGCCACTACACTTCATCATCTTTCTCCTAGACTTTTAAAATGGTCTCCTAATTGGTCTCTCCATCTTAAGTCTCCACTTTGTCTAATCCAACACATATATGGGTCAAAGTGATTTTTCTTAAATACAGGTCTGACTACATTGCCTCCCTACTCAACAATTTTCAGTGCCTTTCCAAATGTAAACTCTTCTGCTTAGTTTTTAAAACCCTTCATAACCCGCTGCAACCCATCTTTCCATTTTCATTATATATTACCCCATTTCCCACACAACAATGCTGTGGAACTGATCATCTCTCTGTTCCTTACCCACAGAACTCCATCTCCATGCCCATAGCCTATCTCTTATGCCTGGAATGGATTTCCTCCTTGCCTCTGTTACATAGAATCTCTTTCTCAAAACATTTCCCAAGCATTGTCTTCTACACTCATAATTTTCCATTTCTTCCAACTGCTAGTACTTTCTCTCCCTAACTACCTAATTTAACTATTTTGTATTTATTTTGCATTTTTTCTGTATAGAATTATTTTAATATACTTATTAATGGGCTTCCCTGGCAAATTCCAGGGATACATGTGGCTCATCACTGAAGCTCTTGGTGCTTTAGAATGAAACAGCAAAACAAACTTTTATGTAGTCCCTTTCTACCCTCACCCCAACTTTGTAGCTCAAGGTAGAGTAGGGGAAGGCTGTATAAAAATCTGCATCAGAGAGGATGGACCACTAAACCAGGAAAAGCCACTAACTTGGTAAACTTTATTTTTTAAAAATTTTTTAAGATTTTTGCTTTTTGGAGGGGGGAAGGCAGAGCAGTTGGGGTTAAGTGACTTGCCCAGGGTCACATGGCTAGTATGTGTTAAGTGTGTAAGGTCAGATTTGAACTCAGGTCCTCCTGACTCCTGGGCTGGTGCTCTATTCACTGTGCCACCTAGCTACCCTTACTCAGTAGATTTTAAAAGGAGTGACTCCACCCTCTTATTTCCCATCTCTGGAATGTGTAGCAATTGGCTTTACCCTGGGTATTTATTATGGGACTGGGGTAGGGGTAGGGAGGGACTGGGGCCCTTTTCCCACTCAGGCAAAAATGGGGAACTGTTGGCACATGGTTGCTAGACTACAAATCCATATAAGTGAACTTGGGTCTGGATTTTTGGTTGGTTTTTTTTTTTTTTTTACTTTGTGTTTCTTCTGTCATCAATGATCTTGGAATGGAGTTTTCCAGCTTCAGAGGCAACCTCAGTAAGTTTGATAGTTCAGGAGCTACTGGTTTCTTTGATTTGTGCCAACTACACCAGGAGGAGGTGGTGCCTACCTCTACTACAATTTTTTTTTCTTGAAGTAGAAGATGACCACCAACAGGAAGAAGCCACAGCTTGGAATATCAGAAGCCATGGACCTTAAGCAAGTAGTTGCACAGTGCAGAACTGAAGTAAAGTCACCACCGCCTCCAACTCCCCTTCCCCCACCAAATGTTTATGGTTTGATGTTTTAAATATCATTCTTCTTGGAGAGTATAATTAATAATAATTATGTTACTGTTTTTTGTTTGTTGTAATCAATGCAAGTTTGTCAATCTTCTATGATTTAAGCATTTCTTTTCTGTGTAGTAAACACATACCAGATCTAAACTTTATTTAATTTTCTCTGGGTTTTGAAACAGGGGTGGGAGTACGCTGCAGCCACTTGAACCAATTTGATAGAGCCGATTGTTAAATACTCAGTGGAAACATTTATACCTCCAAAATGATCAGACTCTACAAATTGGGGATTGATTTAGTTTTGCTGAGTTCTAGACTTAAGAAAGTAATGGAGAATATACTAATAATGTAGATTAGACTTAAAAACATGCTTTTTTGTTTGTTTCAGAGAGACAGTTGTTAAATGTTTACTGGATATTTACTAAAGATTTAAATCCCTACCCCCTGGAGAGGGGTTCAGAAAGGACCAGTATGAGGGGAACAAAAGAGCCAAAACCCCTCTCTTTTAGGGTCGGACTCCCTAGGACTGAACCTAGCCCATGGGTGTGGATCCAGAGCAGTGGGAATCCCTAGTGGAAAAAGGCAAGTACCCCTTGGTCAGAGACCTGTGTTATGTACCTACTCTATGCCAGCGACTCTGCTTAGAGCTTTACAAGTATCTCGTTTGACACTCACAAAAACTCTAGGAGGTAGGCGCAGTTATTATCCCCATGTTATAATTGAGGAAACCGAGGCAGACGGAAGATCAGTGTCTGGACCATGGTGATGCCTGAGACTGAATTCGAGCTTGGGTTGTCCTGACTCCAGATCCAGCGCTGTCTGTACCACCTGGTGCTTCGGGGAAAAATTAAGGGTAATTTAACATCTTTTATAATATTCCTCCAAATATTATTCCAGATTGATTCCATATTATTTCCTCTCCCATACTCTTCATTCTCAGCTGGTTTATTTATTGTTCCCTGAACACATGCCGTCTCCCACAACCAAACTTTTGCATAGGTTTCCCCCAATTTACCTCATGCCCAAGACATTCTATCTCCCTACCTCTAAAATTTAGCTAAAGTACCACTTCCTACAAAAGGCCTTCCCTGATCCCCCTACACATATCTTCAGTTCTTTGTGTCTGTAATATCCTCCACATTATTTTTATATTTTGTTGTTTAGTCATTTTCAGTTGGGTCCAACTCTGTGACCCCATTTGGGGTTTTCTTGATGAAGATACTGGAGTGGTTTGCCATTACCTTCCCCAGCTCATTTTACAGATGAGGAAACTGAGGCAAACAGGGTTAAGTGACTTGCCCAGGGTCATACAGCTAGTGTCTGAGACCACATTTAACTCCAGGCCCAGTGCTCAGTCCACTGTGCCACCTAGATGCCCACTTTTATTTTTACTTTGTATGTATTTCATAATTGCTTATCCTTGTAATGCTTTTTCCTTCATAGAGTGTGAATTTCCTGAGAATAAGGACTTTTATTTTTTCCTTTTTAGTTTACACAGGACCTAGCACAATGACTGGGACATAGTAGGAACTTAATAAGGGCTCATTGAATTAAGGGTGGGTTCTTCTACTTTTTTAAAAGTTTGATCTGTTCTAGAATAAGAATGCCATAAGGTCAATTCATACAGCCACAGATTGAAGTACTGTCCTGGATGGACAAGGAAATGGAGATACATTCCATATTGAGCATCAGCACACTCAGGCTAGCTGGGTCCATGAGACACTGTATAGCTACCTAAGAAGACTATTGATGAGACACAGTAGTGATCCATGTATCATCCTCCATTTTTAAAAATTGTGATATGATTGTATTGTTGGAGGAGTCAACTTTTTGACTTTTTTGAGAGGGAAATGTAGCAGAGGCTATAAATTTTCCTCCCCTCAATGTACTGCAGTTTTTGTGGATGGAGTGCTTGGCTTCCCCCCATCTATCCTGCTTTCCCGGAAGTATGTCTATTCCACCACAGGAAAGAATGAGGCCTATTGTACTGGATCAAGTATTGGCCTTAAATTCAAGAAGATTTAGGTTTGAATCCCAACCTGAAAACTTACTAACTTTGTGACTAGGCAATTCAATGAGCCTTAATGGACTTCAGTTTTCTCACCTGTTAAATGAGAGACCCTAAGGTCCCTTCCACCTAGAATCTATCCTCTTATGATGCTCCAGTGTCAAGGGAAGCAGCCCTGTATAAACTGAGCCACCCAGGTAGCCTTGGAATGATATATGGAAACAAACAGAAGGGTATAAGACTCGTCCTAGACCCATAAGAAGTGTTAAAAATAACAATAAACACTCAACCCAGAACAAGGGGAAGGAGGAGGAGAGAGAACAATTAATTATAAATTTGCCCTTTTCCAATCAACTGTCACTGACACTCGAGAGGGATAAACATTGAATTATCAAGTGCTATTGCTAAGCAAATTATGCAATAATGCCTATAATGAAGCATAATTACAAGTACAAAGAATTTAAAGAAACAGTGGAAGATTTGTATGAACTGAAACAGAATAAAATAAAACACCCAAAGAACAATATAGAAACTAACTACAATAATGTATTGAAAAGAACACTGAAAGGGAACAGAACTCCAAGTAATTCTAATAATTATTTGGACTGAGAGAACAAATGAAACATGCTTCCCTTCTCCAGGCAGTGAGACAGTGGACTCTAGGGGGAAGAATGCTGCATACAAGGCTAGAGAGGTCACTGCGTAACTTGTTTTTGTTTTACAAAGGAAGATCTGTGATCTCCTGAAAGGAAGTGGTATACTGAAAAGACCGTGACAGAAAAAAAAAAGGTATCAATAAAGCACTTTTATTTGTAATCTAACAAACTCTGACTTGACAAACTCTGTACTTAGATAAGACAGGTTCGTGCTCAATAATTATTTTATAATCAGGAACATTAGATGTCATATCAAAACAATTTTCTTTCCCTCCTCCTCTTTTTATACAAGCCAAGATTTTTATTTTTAAAAAACATAGGATAGTTTCAGTTGATCACGTTTTTTACGTGAAAAAGTCAAAAGTTTTGTTTTTAAATTCTTTGTGATTTATTTGTGACTTTGAGACTGCCGGAATCAGGAAAGTTGAAAATTTAACAGCTAAACACATGTTGGTTGATTCTTTTTTTTTTGTATTTTTGTTTTTTTTAAAATAAATTAATTTATTTATTTTCTTGTTTACAGCATTCATTTCCACAAGATTTTGAGTTACAAATTTTCTCCCCATCTTTCCCCTACCCAACACCTCAAAACAGTCTTCCCACTGTATACCCCTCCCCCAATCTGCTCTCTCCTATGTCCTCCCCCTCACCCCTCTGACTTTCCAGT